>WMED01004784.1:0-20265 GCA_019650415.1 Pipa parva
ATGCTAGGGGCGCCCCCCTGGGCAGGCGGCGCTCCTAGCATTTGCCCACTCTGCCTAATGGCAGACCCGGCACTGGTGGCAGGGCATCATTACTGTTGGTAACTGAACAGGAAAAACTTGAAGATGTCCTTTCTTTTAACCAATAGTAATGGATGTTTTTTTAACAGGGTCTTTAGAATGCCATTTACAATATAAAAACTAACAAATTAGAGAAGGATTAAATAGACACAAGCACAGCAATATGAATCTTTACTTAACTAATATGAATTTTATGAATAGGAAGAAAAAAAAATCAATTGGAATCATCCTCAAAGTATAACCATGGTATGCAATAGCACAAATGAATGTTAGCTTCAGTAAGGCTGGGATCACACTAGCTTATTTTCAACTGGGTTATTTTTTTTTTATTATTATTATTATTAAGCTCATTATTGTCTGTCTTGCAAAACACAATAGCCTGTGTGGATTATCCCACAGAAAACAATGGAGACTATTCTTCAGCTCATCTGAAATCAGCTAGTACGACCCCAGCCTAACTATATACCTTTGTGCAAGTATTATACCAGATCTTCCAGTCTGAAAATTAGATTTTATGTTTTATGTATAGGCAAAAATATATCCCCATCATTCAAAAGTAGATCAGGATGACAGCTGGGCAATGCATACAGTAACGTACAATCAATAAAGAGGTAATTAACAGTCACCGTGGTTTTTAATACTTAGGTCATGTCAGATTAATTTATGAAGGAATTTATGAGGAATTAAGTAGGCATTTGAACTAAAGAAGTGCTTCTCTTGCAAAACAACTTAGTCTCTGTTAAGAGAAAGCTGTTTGCTTGGTTAAATTATTTGCCTATATTGAAGAAATGTGATCTTGGGGACAAGCTCTTTATACACAAACTATTGGTTTAAGGGTAAAACAAAAACATTTACCTAAATGGATCATTTACTGTAAGAGTTGTCCATCTGACACAGAATTGCTCTATCACTGAAGACTACCCTCTTTTATGGATAGAGGCTTGGCAACAAGTTACATTGCATTTCTTTTGCATGAAGAAGAATTTCAAAGCTTGAAAAATAAATGCCCTCATTCACCATAGTGCGAAGTGAGCCGCGAAGCGTTCGACTCACTTCCCACATGGTGTTATGCGCATGCTGATGTCCTGTGCGCGGATATCAGCATGCGCATTAAAGGGATTCCCCTCCCGGCGAAAGCACTCGAGTCTCTTCGAAGGGAGGGGAATCCATTTAATGCGCATGCTGATGTCCGCGTGCAGGACATCAGCATGTGCATCACACCATGTGCGAAGTGAGTCGAATGCTTCGCGGCTCACTTCGCACTATTGTGAATGAGGGCCTAAATGTTTATGTTGCTGTGTATAATCAAACCCCCACAAAAGACAACATCCAGTAACATTTACATTGATAGAGGTGTATCTCATTGTTAAGAAAAATGGATTTCACTATATTAATGCATAATCTATTGATCATTTCACAAGATAGAAACCGTTGTAGACAAAAGCCTTAATTCACTCCTCAGCTTGCCATTATTTTACAGACAATTGTTTTCTTATGTTTCAGAACATGCATGACTACAAATCACATTATTTCTTGTGACCTACGGTATTTATTCGCTGGAAGGGTACAAGGGCAGTTTGAGGGATCCAAAGGCAGTTAAGAAAAGTGGTTTGGAAAAGTTGAAACATCAACATGCTTCAAAAATGATGTTTTTGAAGAGGAAAGAAGAGTAAGGGTTGCTTTAAGTTATAATGCGATAGTTCTGATGCCAGAACTAGCCGTTTAGAAGGTTAAAATTTTCAGTAATTTCTATGCATTTCCTGTGTGTACTATACATTATAATGCATTATCTTCACATGAGGACCATTGAATTAATAGGTAGGTGTCAGTCGAGAGCAAGCTGCAAAGAGTGTTTTATTAGAGAAATGGTTTCAGCTGTATTAGTCCAATTGAATTAATTAGAAAGATGAGTACTGTAGTATTAAATTATACTTTATTTGTTCATTCTGCCCTTCAGTTTATCTTGCTAATTAGCTTTTGCAATTAACCAAACACACTTCTTGCCCACTCCACGCTATACTGTCTTTATCTTCTATCTACTTTGATTTTATTACCTTAACTCTTGCCCTTTATGGCTGTTTGTCATTTAGTTTCTTAGCGCCTTACAGTCTTTAAATACATTACAAATTGTGTATCCTTCAGTATTGCTCTGACCGGATGAAGAGGGAAAGCTTGTCTTAATCATTGAACTTTTAGTCCAAATAAAGCATCATTTAATACTGCAGGGACTCATTTTTCTAACTACTTTGAATATTACATATTTCAAAAGTTTTATTGAATAAAACATGCCAGATATATACGATATCTGTAGATACAGTTGCCTCGTGTAGATTGTAAGCGCCGATCTGTTAACTGTATTTCCAAGTATGCAGATGTTGTTTGCTCAATCATTTTTCTAAAGAACAGAAAGTGCTCAACATATTTATCTTCCTGATATCCCTTGTAAGAAGCACTGTAGAAGGCAATGAAGGGCAAACATTTGCCTTAACCCTCATCTTCTGTACTATTTGTATATCCTGTTCGCTGGTGATATGTTAGAAACAGTATTTCATCCTAATCTTATTGTCCTTACTTTACATGTTACATGAATAAATGTCAAATTCTTTATTTTAAATGTATTTTCTCTCCCCCTTAATAATTTATCCTCGAATGCATCTCTTTACTTCCATCCTTAAATGTAACCCCCTTTTCTCTTAAGATTATAGGGGGTAATTCAGGAACGATTGAAGTACCCTTGAGAAGCTTCTCATCACTTCGCCGACACGGGTACGCGCTCACTGGTCTTCTGCACTCGGAGATCAGCAAATGCTTTAAAGGTACTTCGGCGAGGCGACTCAATTGGTCATGAGGTGAGCCGAAGTACCTTCAAAGCGTTCGCTGATCTCTGAGTGCAGGAGACCAGTGAGCACGTACCCGTGTCGGCGAAGTGATGAGAAGCTTCGCAAGGGTACTTCGATCGCTCCTGAATTACCCCCTATCTTTTTTTTAAAATATATTTCTTTCTGGTAGATTCATCACAGAAATATATTAATGAAATATATTAATGTATTTTTGTAGTTTTTCTTAAACGTGTTGCACTGATTTCATGAACATTTGATTTTTGCTAATTATTATTATAATAAATTTCCCAAATGTTCCATTTTTTTTTTAGAAATTTCTAGCAAACACAGTCTTGCTTGATTTCAACAGATCTGAGAGCATATCCTCGCCTGTTAAAGTTATGAAATACCCATCCATGTGAAACGTCTGCCCTTTCAGGAGTTTGCGGTTTTATTGCAATCATCATTATTGAGGTTCAAGCAAAACAAATTGAAGATCCTTTACATCATCAAACAATTTCATTTAAATTCAGTCCACTCTGATTTAAACAGGTTTCCGAACAATGCATTAATAACCTAAAGTCCTTGCTGTCTTCCTGAGTTAGCATTTAGCTACCTAGCATTCTAAAAATGCCACTTGGCACTGCACCTATCCAAAGTATGATAATAATTTCAATAAAATCAATCCTTACTCTTCAGTACCCTTGTCAATAGTACCAATGGCATCAGATTATACTAAAGTGAATAACATTTGAATACAGCTACCTACTCTCTCACTCACAGCTCTAGGAGACAAATAGATCCTAATCTGATCACCTTTAGTGCTACCCCCAATGCTGTGCAAAGTGCAGGGAGCTTGGATAAGAGATACTAAAAACCTAGCTGAGCAAACAAGTTTAATCAGTGACTGGTAACTAAGGCAACAAACTAAACAGACTCTGCTCCTCAGTGCATCAGTGGACTGGTGAGCTATCAGATAGCAGAGTCACAGAAAGCTTGTCACTTTTTCATGAAGTCACTGGGGAGTGGACCAGAGGCTTGGCATTGAAGACCCAATTGTATTGTGGGGAAAACTGCAAGTAATTTGATTGAAATCAGGAAGTACAAGCAAACATTACCCATAAGAGGTACTTGCTGTCTAGAAACTGTCAAAATTAAGTCTAAGGGCTCCATCAACAATAGGACACTAGACCAATAATACACTCAGAGAGACACAAGTGTGAAAGAAGATGCTGTCCAGGGAATAAGACAGGGGAACTGCTCCAAGTGATTGGGGATTGATCCAAATAGTCTTTAAGCATGATTACAGTATTAAATCTATGTAACATCAGCTAACAAAAGGCACAGCAGATAAAAGATGCTAGGGGTGCAACAGGAAGGTTGTTAATAGATTACCCAAAATTTTACATTCACCTTCCAATCCCTTTCTCTCTATCCTTTATTATACTCTCCCTCCCTTTTCTCTTCTTTTGATTGCAACAGATTTGGAAGCCCTGCTGCATTAATTTAGGAATGTGACATAAGCCCTTCTGTGTGCCGAAGTATATTTTAATAAAAATAACATGTTTGTATCTGGTCACACTGCAGAGCGATGTGCATTTTAATATGAGTAGCAAATCTAAGTCTTTCTTTGCCTGCTGTGAAACAAAAAGCAGTGTCTTGATTACATGCTTCTCTGATGGAAAAATACACAAACCCAGAATTTAAAAAAACAAAAACAAAACCTAAGGGACTAATATCATTCTGTGAAGTGTTTAGAGCAGAAATATAACAATTATTTTTTTCTCTTCCACCATGTATTAGAAATATTTTCATCATTTAATAGTGCAGCTACAGTGAAACTCCTTATATTTCGGAGTATGTGATGATAAATTAAAGATGAACTAAAGTGCTTGTAGGTCTAAGGTTACAGGGAACTTGTGGGTTCTTTTGTCTCCTGCTTCCTCTTTCTTGCTCTAGCCACACTTCATCCTACAGGTTTCAGCTTCACGGTCGTTCTCCAGGTCTTTTTCTTCTTCTGCTTCATTGCAGACGCAATTATGTGCAGAAGCAGGAATAGGTCCTAATACCGCTTCTGCCCATGTGTTAACCAAGAAGAAGAGAGAAGCCGTGATGTTCTGCTGGATCCTGATGCTAGAAACTGCAGGAGAAAGAGTGTCTGAAGCAAGAAGGAGGAGGCAGCAGAGGATAACAAACATCAATCAGTAAGTATATTTTGATACCATCAATTTACCATCACATACTCCAAAATATAAGAGGTTTCACTGTAGTTGCTTAAAGTACTCCTTTAAAATAGCAACGATTCAACTATTCTACTAAAGATACAAATAACTGTAGTATAGGGATTTAACCAAAAAGAGATAGGTATTAAAATAAAAAACAAGACAAATTAAGCTTCAGATGAATTGATTTCCTGCTGCTGGGGAGCAGTGACATCAGCAACCAAAAAGGTAATAAAACAGTTATGAGAAAAACTAAAAATTAAACAAAATAACAACAACAACAAAAAAAATTAAAAACAAATACCGAAGCACCTCATGTAGAAACCTTAAACTAGTGCACGTTCTTTTTTTTTTAATATTTCAAGTTTGTTAGATTGTTGCAACCTGCTCTGCCCAGGATCGTGAGATGAATGCATTGCCCCTGCAGCTTAACTCCTGGGTATTTCTGTGAAGTCGATCAGTCACATAGTAACCACCCCCCTCCTGAAGTTCGCCTAATGTAACCCATTGCACATGCGCAAATTAAAAAAAAAAATAAAAATCTGCGCAGGCTCAGTTGGTTAAATTCTGCAACATTCAGGAGGGGGTGCGTAGTATGTGTCGATCAAAGTCACAAATATACCCAGGAAGAGAGCTGCAGTGGCGACTAATTTATCTCATGATCCTGGGCTGAGGATTGTGAGATAAATGCTGTTCACTAAGTACACTTAGTGAACTGCAACTATATCTATCAGGTAAAAATAATTACTTACTATAGTTCTTCGTTAAAGAAAGATAAGTTCTCTTCAGTGTACACCTCAAGATCTGTAAAGTCACAGGGTCATAATGCTATGTTCATTTAACTGAGCATATTGAGTTCTGCAAGAGGAGAAGGCACGTAGTCTAGAGTCCAGTGTTCCTTTAATTCCAAAATGAACAACATCTCTAATTGAACATTCAAGACAAAACTGTCCAATTATTAGACCTTCTAACAATATAATTCCCCTTCTGACTACATTCTAAAATAGCATTCTTCATTTATCTGATAGGTATTTGCTTGCAAACACATGCAAAGATAAATATTTATAAGCTCAGCTGTAAGAAATGCTTATAAGCAATTTCAGGAAAGCAAAATAAATTGTTTATTTAGCCGTGTTTGAAGAGGCTTTTCCAAATGTAGTTTTTGGCCTGTTGAATAGATTGTCCCTTCTCTTCAGCTAGTTGAGTTATTGCTTATAATCCTTGTTCAGACAGGACATCATCACCAGAATGATAAAAAAAAAAATCTTTAGCAAATAATCATTTCAGTGTGACGACTTCATCAGCTGCAGCCCTGACACGCGTCATAATAAATGAAATACACATGCTGACGCTCTCTGAACCATAGTCCCTTCAACAAAATAAGATCCAGGAGGGAGCGTGGAGCAGCTGTAGAAGAAAGGAAGGTGAGGGTTGTATAGAGAAGAAAAAGCGGATAAGTAAATGGAATGCAGGAAAATAAAAGGAAGGAAAGACAGAATATAAGGAAAGAATTCCAATGAAGATAGGACTGGGGAGGTGGAGAAACTGATAGAAACAATAGCGGATACAGTGGCTCTGCTAATTATATTTAATAATATAAAAGTAAATAGTATTTTTACTGTTGGAGTTTATATTAACTCTCCAGCAATGTCTTTTCTCATCTGCTTTAAATTTGTCTCACTGCTTGTCCTCATCATTAAATAAACCCTTAACAAACTGCTTTTCTTCCACCCACAATGGAAGTCTTCGTGTTGCCTGCAACGTCCTAGGAAAGAATAGTACATTAGATCAGCCTTTGTATTGTATATACAATATATATTTGTATGCCGGTCATGTCACTGCTAAACCATCCGCTATCCAAGGTAAATAAATTCCATTTTCAAAAATTTTCAATATAGCTTTATCTATAAATTTCACTAATTCATTTCACTTATTTTCTACAAACCCTTTCCCATTTATCTGTATATTTTTTTAATAAATGGGAGCCGTCTACCATTAATCTTTTTTTTTTTTATCTGAAAATGATCCTCTTTAATATATAATTATCTTTCTTGTATTATATAGCGTCTCTGCCCTGTGCTCTATTGCATCTTTATTTCTTCAGCAAGAAGTTGTCTAGATATGATTTAATAACCTTACATAGTTCTTTTTTTTCCCATCTAGAAATGTGGATACAAAGCTTTCCAGAACAGTACACGATGTTTAAAAAAATTTAAACTACTGTTCCCCAAAAACCCTTTACTTCCTGTTATTCAGGCCCATCTTCTATTCAAGTAAAACACTTTGTACTTATTACCTTTGTTCATTCACTAATCCGTTAAACTAAACAAAATAAAAAAGCTTAACAAAATGTAAATCACAATATATTAAATTTCCATTATGAAAAACATGCCTCATTGGCGACCATGTCAAAGTGCCTTTTGCATACATAGTAAAATGCAAAATATTCAGTCAGTCACAGTTTGATGTGGTTTAGAGTGTATGGAGAAGGTTGTGAAGTGATTTGCACAGTCAACATTGGGGCCAATAGGGTGAGTTTTCACAAATCACAATTTATAGAATAATAGTACCCAAAGATTAACCTGTAGATTAAAACATTATAGTGACATTATGTACTAAGAACAGATTTACTAAATAGTTCTTACTGACTACAGGAATATTCTCCCTGTGATTTTGCTTTTATTGAAATGACTGGTTTTATACAATATTTTTTTCCCGGATTACTGACACTGATAATAAAGAAGTCACTGTATATTGGAGAAAATGTCATTAAGGGTAAATTTTATCAAGTCGATCATTTTAATCTCTCCTCCTTTTCAATCTCTTTCTTACTGCTTCTTAAATCTCAAATCAAATTTTCTTTAAAAGCAAATTAACATTGAAAATGCTTTGATATGAATCTTCCTTAATTTCTGATACATCTATAAACCCTGGAGTCTCTCCATTTCCCTGGAGCACACAGCATTACTATTGGGTGTGTGAGTATCTCTACTTGGATGGATTGAGCCATTGGTTGCATTTATAATATCATCTATATACCCTATTGTGCTATATTTCTGTAGCTGAATATATACCACTAAACTATTTTTTATCGACAATTATAGTTTACGATGTTGTATAGGCCTTTTTATCCAAAGTTATCACCCATCTTAGATCCTTTTCAGATCTTATAAATGAATACAGTAAATTTGTTGAAAAATTGCTAAGCAATACTATTCCCACTGAATGGACTGCCACAGATGGATGTGTTGAGGCATTCAGGGAAGCAAAAGAAAGAAACCTGAAATTGTTCAGACACATTTAAATAATTCCTTACCATAAAACATTAGATGTCGTGTCACTTTATATGGTATTAGGATTGTCATTTCCGGTGTGATCTAAGACAAAACTAAAAAGCATTTGTTTCTAGGTAATTTTTACAGTTCAACACAATTATGTACCACCTTATATGGAGATTTAATCAATTTCTGGGTGACTGAAAATTGTCATTTGTAAGTAAATATCAACCAATGGTGGCATATCTTCACTCAGAGAAGTTGATATCCCCAGCAGGTATTACATGTCTGCAGCAACAGGAATTACTACTCATGGTTATAAGTATGATGTAGAGTCAAGCAAACAGCTTCATAACAAAACAGACTGTCATTTTCCCTTTGTCAATTAAAGCCACAGTGAAGAATGAATATATTTCCATCAGATTGAGAGCTCTCCATTAAAATGTAAATTAATTTTGCAAGAAACCAAATGATATCCAGTCATGGCGCAAATTTGTAAACAGACATTTCAGGGGATGAAAGACAAACTGGCACTTAGGCCCACTTACTCCCACATAGATAAACTAACCTATGGAAGGATATTGAAGTGGCAACATATCATTATACCAAGTAGGTTGCAAGCCAGAAACACTTTAAAGGAACACTCCAGCCGAAAAAAAAAAGCATGTGTTTATTTGTGCTAATTTAAATCTTTTAGTAAATACGATTTATTTGGGATTTTTTTTTAAGTGACATTTCTTACCTGTAAAGAAGTGCTGTCCAGCATTTCCGTATTTCATAACCCCTCCTTAGACACCGCCGGCGACTCTACGGTATCCAGTTCAGGAAATTCCTCTGAGGAGAAAGCCCAGTGAAGCCCTTCATTGGCATTTCCTAGAAGTCACATGGGAGAGCGTGACATCATCAGTGCGTCCTCCCTGGATGACATGCACACTCTCCCATGTGACTTTTAGTAGTCCAAAATATACAAAGAGCATAAACAATGCAGATTATCATTAAAACCTCATAGCCGAATGCAGGTAACAATGCGTTTCACTCCACCAGCTTGATTTGTAAATTATTTTATTGGTTCTGTTCATGTTGCCATTTACCCGTTTCAATGTATTTTTTTGTTGATTATGTTATGTTTCATTCATGGGGAGAATAAAGGAGCATTATCGTTCCTAAATTATTATGCATGAAATGAATCTTTCCACTGAATTATGCATATGTGTAACTCAATCGAAACATAAATATTTCAAGAATTTCAAAAACACGCCTTTGATATATCCTTATTCCACAGCTCTGTTAGAGCGTTCACTGTAACTGCAACTGATTAAACAGACAAATTCTCACTCCAATCAGCTGGGAGCAAGCTGCCTCTGTAGTGACAAAGTGGAATAGGTGACAGGTGTAAAGGAAAGAGTCCAGTGGCACAGTAGAATATACACACACACAAAGCAATTCGTATATTTTTGCTTACAGCTTGCAGGATTCAATTTTACCTTCAGTCCAATTTATTTGTTTGAACTCAGATCATAATGAGAATTAGGTGCCCCTGTATATTGTAATATGTTGAAGAATGGGAAAGTTATAGGCTAGTCTTCTCACAGTTGTTTTGGGGTATTTAAACCCTTGCATTGCTGAGCAGAGAGAAAAAGAAGGAGCCAAACAGTCTTTGGTGTAGGAGAAAGCATAAATGATCCGAGGTGAATGCTATATGCATCTAACATGAAGATATTTGCAAGCTACCAGATGTAATGAAAGGAACTACAATAAAAGATGAATAATCGCAGGTGCACTGGTGATGTAACCTATAGAAACCAAAAGAAATACACTGCTAAAACTAAATTTATGCTTTAAAATAAATAGTCATTAAAGTGCACTAATATATAATGTATTTATTTACTTAACTGCTATAAGGTATGCCACATTGGCAAGGCTCTATACATTTTAGAAGCCTTAGAAATAATTTGCCCTTAATGGAGGTAAGTAAACCATTTTATCTGTGACTTATTCTAGCCTACATGCAGTTTCTATACAGTCTATTCAGGTATGCTATGTTGTAATACGAGTTGGAAATTTAATGGAACCTAGAAGGTATGCTTATATCAGGGGTCTGCAAAGTTTGCACTGGAGGGAGCCATTTTGCTCCCTTCTACACTGGGGAAATTTTTTTATGGAGCCACAAAGGGGGAGGGGTGCACAGTTACGATCACATGACCTGCCGACGTCCTATCAGAAGAAGCATTGGAGGTCATGGGTGGGGTGAGGGAGATGTATGAAGAGCCATAACAGGGCATCTGAAGATCTGTATGCGGCTCGGGTGCCGCATTTTGACTACCCCTGGCTTTTATCAAACTGAAGGGGGGTCATTCTGTCTAATGTTTACGAAAAACAATAGAGCACAATATGGTATATCACTGGTAATGCAAAACAGTGAGATTTATTAACATAGTATGCATAATATTATATGCTTGCTACCATGTCATGCTACCCCAGTTCCTAGTCACTAGCAATATTAGTAAGTTATCCCTGATTGGAATCGGCTGTTTGGAAGCGAACTACCTGCAACACAACTTGGACTTGACATGGAACTGAAATGAATGTGAGTGGATTAGATACATTGTAATGTTACTTTGAAAGAAGCCACATGTCCACTGCTACAAAGTGAGAAAGATTCCCTGCAAACCTGGAGTGGAAATTGTAATTAAAAGTAGCGTTGGCTTAAAACACAAATTTATTCTTCAAGAAATTCATCTGAAAATGGGGTGTGACAAAAGACAAAAAATAATTGCATGCTATTATATAATACTGCCCCGTTAACTAACCACAGCTTCTCATTTTATTAATATACAGTAAGTTAGAGGTAAAAACACTTGCTGTTTGCTCTTGTTATCTTTACAAAGCAACTTTATTAATCGTGGAGTATGCTTTTAGGCTTTTCACAGGTATTTTGGCAATTAATTGTCACTTTTAGTCTTTGCTGACTAGTGTGGTGATAAATGAACGTTAAGAGAGTTGTTTTTTTGTGCATCCTTTTTGCCTGAAATTTGTATATTTATTATGAGTTCTACTTAAGCATGCTGGGAAAATCTGTTACAGCTGGAATATTATTCACAAAGCTATGTTGGGAGGGTTGTATAAAGTGATCATTTGATTTTACTGTGCCATCTTCAACAAAACCCCCAACAAAATATTGTGACCTTGCTTGGGATGTCTAATAAAATCAAATTATACAGTACTCCCGACATTCTCTTTTGGCTTTACTCATGATTTGGGGTGGAGGTGTCTAGGTATCGTGGACGCTTTCTGAGGTAACTTAACTTATTTTATTGCTGGAAGAAAGGCAGCCAGTTTAGAATGGACTAGGGAAACCATTCAGAGAGCTATTAAATAAGTAGTATATTAGAAAAGACTTTTATTGTACACTTTTAACACTTATATAGTTTTATTTTTCATGCTGGACTGTTCCTTTAAAAGGAGGCTTTAATACTAACCACCATATGGATTAAATATAAGATTTACACAATGTTGCATATAAACTCTTCATTCATTTTACAGATTAGTTTCCAATGATACTGTATATTCTTTTGTACAATATTTTAGAACTGGACCACTTTAGGATGATCCCATATGTTGCCTTTAATGGGTGAAGCATGGTGTGTCTTGTCTTACTCTACAAGAGATAACTTAGTTATTTATTGGTCTGATCAGAGTAAAAAGAGGCATCTTTCTAGTTGTAAAATGTGGGAGGCTGATGCTTTTGAAATGGCTTCATCCTTACTATGTAACCTTGTAAAATGCTTAGTTTACCTTTATCAATCTTTGGTGATGAAATAGACTCCAGCTGAGTAGAATTTGAAAGAGTGAGCTGAGTGAGCTAAAGAAAACCAGTTTACACAGTGAGAAAAACAGTCTTCTGTGTAGAAAATGAGCTCCAAAACCATTGTGTGATTGGGATTCATCTATCTGGAAGAACTACCTAAGAAAAATGTATTGTGTTTGTTGCAGCGTATCATCCCAATGTTTGTGAGAGCATGAAGGAGGTGCACAAATATTTGTGAATTTCTACATTTCTTGAAATTTGGTCATAAAAACCTTTTTAATATTATGTCAACCTTCTGACAAAATTGCATACAAAGAATAAAATTCTGCCAACCAAGATTATAGGCATCCCACAACCTCTGAACTCAGCAGGTACTCATATTATAATTCCTTGGTAATAGCAGTGACCAATGATGAACAAGTTAGCATTTGTATTTATATTAATTTCAGTGGATGAAAACATTCTCAACTCAAATTGGGGGGAATTCACCATAGTGCGAAGTGAGGTCCGGATCCTTCGCCTCACTTCGCTCAGATTGTTATGCGCTCTCTGATTTCCTGCACGCGGACATCAGCGAACACTTTAAAGGGATTCCAGTCTCGGCGAGACCACTCAATCCCTTTAAAGCAGACTAGATCAGGGGTCGGCCATCTAGCCAGATGTGGCTGTTTTGATGGCTGCATCTGGCTCACAGACTGTAATGAGCAGTGCTCACATGCAAGCACTGCTTGTTACAGTCTGCCAGCTTAATGCCGGCAGACGTTGAAGAGACATAGATCTCTCAGTGCTTCCAGATTTGTAGACAATCCGGAACCGCTGATGTCATGTGTGACGTTGGTAGCTAGTCAATCCAGAGCCACTGACATCATGTATGTGTCATCAGCTCATCCTCCCTTGATGACGTGCACGCTCTCCCATGTGACTATTAGGAAATGCAGGCACGGGGCTTCATAGGTAGAGGGGCAGAAAAGGAGAACGTGGCTGAACAGGATCTGCATCAACAGGACACGGTAGAGTCGGCAGCAAAATAGAAGATGGACTCCAAAACAAGGAAGTGCTGGATAGCACTTCTATACAGGTAAGAAAATTTATTTTATGACCAAAATTGAAAATGAAATGAATTTAATAAAATTAGTAATTAGTATATACTAACACATGCATCTTTTTCAATTTTGGCCAGAGTGTCCCTTTATAGCCAATCTAGAGCCTTATTGACTAAAGTCTGAATTCACCTGTCAGATTCACCTCACTACAATTTGTGAATTTGCATCACCAAAATAGTCACAAATTCACTTCCTAGCACTGACTAAGTGGAGAATACATTTGTCAAATACGTGGACAGAGACAGTCACTGTCACATGTGTACTGTGGCGTAGTCAGGCAGATAGAAGTAGGATGAGAAGTCATGTGGATTGAGGCAAATTCCCCCAATGAAGGACAGTGACCTCAGTCTCATCATATCCCACTAAACATACGTGTGTGTGTGTGACAAAATAGGGAAACTAGATTGTAAGCTCCATGGGGCAGGGACAGAAGTGAATGATGAATCTCTGTAGTAGCGCTATATAAGAATAAATAAATAATAATAAAAAATAATAATAATAACTGTATTCTGTAGATATTCCAACTATTTCTATGTCACCTTTTCCCTAGGTCATGTTGTCACTCACCTTATGAACCTGATGAAGGGAGGCAAGTTTCCCCTAAAAACATTGTGTTATTTTATTCCAAAATAAAATGGGGATTTCCTTTTGAATTACACGGTGAGCAGCCTGCATTCATTTGTATGTCACTTGCCTTATGCAACACTGGAGCCCTGTCATCAACCCTCCAATTTGCTAGTCTGAATTAGCAAAGTCAAATAGGTGAATTCTAAGCAGTTCACCTAGTCACATTCGCTTCCTTGACACACTCCACCACTTAGTCAATAGAAGTAGCTGTGCACATACATGCAAAGTGATACGAAGTGCTCTGTAAGATCGCAACTTTCATAGTCTCCTAAATTCTTTGCGTATTCGCCACTTTGCAGAGTTTGAGAACATGGTAAAGTGGAGAATAGATGCAAATTCATAGCTCTACATGACTATTCAGACTTTAGTCAATGAGGCTCTAAGCAGGTTCCAGTAAATTCCTGAGTTTGTTGAAAAAAAGCTTACTCTGTTAAACACTATTTTTAAAAATGTTCTTGAGGTTTTTCCCTTTACATGGCTTTTTAAAATATCCTAACTGAGCGTCTGTCTGACTTCAAAAGATCCACTTTAGCAAATTAAACGTAACTATGGTCATGAGAAAATATTGTAGAAACGTTCATTGTTACTAGAATAGAAATGCATCAGGGATACATTCATTACACAGGATTTCACATGCAAGAAACCTTAGCTAAAATGTGGACAAATTAAAATAAAAGACAGTTTATACTTAACAAAATGAAAACACGTCTTTTGTTTTACATAGTCTCAGATCTTTACTGTAATTTACATGTCTTCTTCAGTTCACATAAATTCAACCCCCTCCCCCGATCATCACTTTTCACATATATATTTGCCACATCACCTATATGCATATGCAATGACATGACTTGGGACAAAGAGCAGGAATATTCATTGATGTTTTGATTAAAGGAACATTATTTTGACTGTTATGGATGGGTTTAGTTTCCTTGATAGGAACAGGAGCACAGGAGGCACTGCTTCACTGACGTCATTGGTTAACATTTCATTTTAGCTTGGCAGAGAAAGATAAATCTGATCGTTCAAACAAATAAGAATATATAAAAATAAGTAGAATAATAAGTCTCTTTTTGTAAGCCAACAAAGTTAAAGGATATACTTTCCTTTTAAATTGTATTCACTAGTTCAGTTGGTCTTCCTCAATACTTTGCAAGCTCAGTCATGAATCTTTTTAATGGACATGGTCAAAAAGAAACAAGTTTGAGTATTTTAAGCAGTGCGAAATGCTTATTAAAAGTAGTGTTGTAAATGGAAGCTAAACTTTGTTATTGTTACTATTTGTGTTTGCATGGGGAAACCATTCTAGCTGTATTTAAATTGCGCATCAACTCACTGATGTTAATGTTAAAATGACAGATGGGAGAGGCCAGAATGACAATTAAATGACTAGTAACACTAATAACTACAGCATTAAACTAAAATTAAGATTGACATGTCAGTTACATGTATATTGTAAATATATTTTCCGTTGTAACAGAGGTAGGCAAAAATATGCCCTCCAGCTGTTGCAGGACTATAAATTCCAATATCCAATGGGCAGATTATCTGTAAAGGTAGCTGGGAGTTTCAGTTCTGTAATAGTTTAAAGAGACAAGTCAAATTTCTTTTGCTGTGGTTACTACTGTTTGGCTTAAACAAGCACCAACCTAGGTAGCTTTTAGGGGCCTTTATTTTTGTAAGAACCTAAGAGGGACATTATCATAAAATATACAGTAATATCATTTTAAAATTTTGTGCCAAAAATATGTACTTGTTATAAAAGTCCTATTTAAAAGTACTAATTTCAACTGTTGAGTAGCACTTTGTTTATAAGTTTATAAGATTTGCACTAATGGAACGTTATAGCAATGTTTACTTGTCCAATAAGGATATCTCAGTGTCAAAATCGAGATAGGGCTTGTCGTGTTGTAAAGCATAAGCAGAAACCTATTTAAATAAACGCACAAAAAAAAAAAAATACAAATTTTCAGAAAGTAAATGAATTTGGCATTTGTTAATATAATCATTTTATACTTACAGTACATATCAAAGGAACTGAAATAAAATAATATTTAAGGTGATTTTCCCATAAGCTTAACTAGTATGTAATTTATTTAAGTCATTTGCTGTTTTTCGCCCATTTTTTCCCTGGTTTTATTTTTCATTGCTGCATTTCATTTTCCCCTAGTTTAAAGTTAAAAAAGAAATTATCGATTATTGATAAGAATCGAGATTGATAAATATCGATGCGTTAATACTGCTAAAATTGACATGACTTTCAATGGAGCCCCTTTAATATTGATAACTCTGATTTTTCCACCGGGAACTTAAAAAAAAAATGTAGGGGGTTTATTCACTAAGGTGCGAATTCGACTGTTGAATTCGCAAACAGCAGATTCCCATAACAAATTTCCCCATTGTAAAGTCAAGACTATTTTTTAATGTTAAGATTGTGACAATTTTCCTATAATGATGTCACGACTGCGACAATATTCTCATTATAAAGACGCGACTGTGACAGTAGCAGCCTATTGCGACTGTCTTTATCTGGCGAATTCGCACCCATGCACAACAATTCCGACTTTAGTGAATAACCCCCATAGTGCTGCAGCTCCATAGGGATAAATGGGTTTTCGCCACCCTCCATTAGGCGAATACTTTAAAAGTCAAAATAAGTTGAAAAGGGCTTAATAAATGTAAATATTGACGATATCAATATCTACCTACCAGGGAAGTAATTCCCTTTTAATAAATACCCCTCCCCCTTTAAAGTCACTGCTTTTGACCCTGGTGTGGGTATATACAGTAAACATGCAGTTAGGCTGGCTTTGTCATTACACATATTTTTTGTAAGATTACCTTATCAAATTAGCTTTAAAAGGATTTAACAAACTCACCCCAGCTTGTATTTTGGGATTACAGAGTAAGCAGGCTCGATTAGCTAGTAGAATTATAAATATTAGTTTCTGAACTACTTCTACCATCTTTTAATGTATCTTTTAACTATGTTACTATGGTAAGCTATGTAAATTCAGCAATTCTTTTAGTATCATACAGTACATACATACTTCAGCATTTGGCACAGGAAGCCACTCACCATCTCCCAATAAAAGGAATACTAGGCTGGGTGCACTGTTATGTTCCAAATGTTTATGTTAGGTCTGCATTGAATGTAACTAAAGGACTTAGTCCAGAATGTGACAATACTGCTTCTTTGACATATTCAGCTTTATGAAACTGGAGTTAGAGAAAACTGATCAGAGCATTTTCAGCATTGAATAAACATCTCTTTTACATAATTTGCCTTGAGAGATTTTATTTTTATATTAATATATATTTCTTTCAATTTATTTTTTTTTCCTATAAACAAGTTTTTTTTAAATTAATTTATTAATACACTGTACACACAATAAGTGAGTGGAAAGTCCTGTAAATTATAACCTTATAAATGTCTCTCACTATCCGATTATAATTTGCAACAACCATCACTCCCCTTTCCTACTTAAACACATAATTTTGAAACATGCTTCATCTTCTCAAAGAAACTTCTCTTAACTGTCACTGCATCCTTTAAACTACCACGTAAATATATCACAGAGGATCATGGGATTTGTAGCCATACATGTTCTTAAACATAAATGACAGGGCTGCAAACAATTTTCTGAGTTTAACTCAGACTTCTGTATACAACTGATCCTATCTTGTGACCTTACAGTGCATAATGGGAATTGTAGGCAATAACTCTCAATTTCTGAAATATAGTATAACACAAGCTGAAGTGAAACAAATTATAATCGTTTGGCTCTTCTGCACCGATACCCTCTTGTGGGTGACATTGCATTATGAGAAGTGTAGTCTTTTTTGGCAAGTTACAGTTGAACATTACAACCTTAGCACAAACAAAAGATGAAATCTAAAATAGAAATAAGAAAAGCTATAAGAAAACAATGTTTCTTTAAGTGATAAAATAGTTTTTTCAAGGTGTAAATGTATTTTAGTTGTTTTCCCAAAAATTTCCAGATATTTATTATAAAGGATAAATATACCTCCTTGTGTAGTTTATATGGATGTTAAAAGTCACCTGGGAGTTCCATGCCCTGTATAATAGCACAGGGAATGTGGCTATTATCTTTATAAATTACAGAAAGGGATACATTAAAATGGGCCTTATTGACTAAAGGATGAATTTACCTGTCAAATTTACTTCTCTACAATTCGAGTCGCATCGATAAAATAGTCGCAAATTCACTTCTCCGTATTGATGAAGCTGTGGATAGATTTGTGAAATGGGCAGACTGCTATGGATGCAGTCACATGAACAGAGTGGTAAAGTCAGTCGAATACAAGTAGAATGTGAAGTAATGCGGAGTGATGTGAATTCCTCCAATGAAGTGCAGTGATGTCATCCTCATTATATCCCACTAACTGTATATAAGTAAATAATACATCTCTATGTCACTTTGTCCCTAGTTCATGTTAAGTAGTAAACTAATTTAGTTGCAGTCACCATTGTCCCGTTTGGAGAAATAGTCGCCTTACACTACACCGGAGGTGAATTTGCACTACACATTGTTGAATTCGCAACTGTGACAGACTCTGCTGCTTGAGAAATAGTGAAAGTATCTGTGAATGCGCATGCAAAGTGACGCAAAGTGATTCGTTAGATCACGACTATCATAGTCACTCAAATTAGATACCTATTTGTCACATCACAGACTTTGCTCAGTAAGCGCACATGGAAAGTGGCAATCAAACGAGAATTCAGAGCTTTACACTACAATTTGGCCTTTAATCAATGAGGTCAAATATGTTTTTCTTCTGAGGCACTAACATTGGTCCAACTTTGTTCTTTAGATGAATAAAAAACTTTTTTTTACAATCAGATTATACATCTCTCTCTCTCTCTCTCTCTCTCTCTCTCTCTCTCTCTCTCTATATATATATATATATATATATATATAAGGTAGAATAAATTGGTCATGTTAGTCCACAGATGCAATATTGCAATACTTGGTGATACCTTTTTTATTGGACTAACAGTCAGTTTAGAGCAGGGGTGAGCAAACTATGGCCTCGGACATCTTTGGTCCGGCCCTTCTGCCCACGTCGGGTGACAGGGCTGGGCCATGGGGTAGGCAGCCATGCTCGCCCCCCTTCTCCCTGTTTCAGCTCTATCTGATCTAGCGCTTAGCCTTAGTTCTACAGCATTCCTCTCACAGGTAGCTGACTTTCAACTTCCTGTGAGAGAGGAACGCTGTAGCACTAAGGCTAAGCATAAGATCAGACAAAGCCGGTACAGGGAAGAGGTAGGGATAAGGAGAAGGGGGGGGTCGAGCACCAAGACAGCACCTCCCTCCTTCATAGCATACTGAGTAGGAAGGAGAGTAGATGGCTTAGGTAATTAATTTTCCCATTGGGCCAGATGTGAAATTAGAAAGTATATTAGTCTGGCCCTTTAAAACCATTCCAATTTCTCATATGGCCCCATGGGAAAATTAATTGCTCACCCCTGATTAAGATATTATATATATACATATAATATATGTATATATACTGTATATATACATATACAGTATATATATATATATATATATATATATATATACAGTATATATATATATATACACAGAGAGAGAGAGAGAGATTTTATACACTACTTATATCTCATTTAAACCAGATCTCGAGCTTATTCAACTATGTTGTTATACCCTGTGTGATAACTGTGATTGCTCCCAACTGTGTGATAATATCCCAGCTGCAGTTTGATCACCTTATTTTGTGTGATATTCTACTTTCACAAAACTGTGAAAACTCCAAATTGAAAATCCACAATTTCTGCAGAATTTCCATTAGCAGGAATACTTGTATTACTTCTATTCCCCCAGAAATGTAGGGATGTGAATCAATGAAGGTAGCCAGTTTTTATTATATGGAGACTAGTTTTCCACCTTCCTTAACACACTTGTGCCCTAGCTATACAAAACCATATCATCATAGCTAGGCTATAATAGATGTAAATAAAATGGGGCAATGCTTACACACGTGCATGCGTTTCACGTCGATTGTTCTAAAAGAATACTTTTTGCCAGTTTTCTTTCAAATTCTCACATTTGCAATAGTTTTGAGGAACTAATAGTGGAAACTGTTTCATTGCATGTAAAAAGCCCAAGTACAAATTGTACCAATAAGAATCAAATGAAATAATTGTCATAAACAAGTGACTATCACAAGGGAAATGACATGTTAAGGTGAGAAAAAGAGGTAAATGTGAAGTGAATTTGCTGTGCTTCCTGACTATTCACTTGTACTGTAGCATGGACACTTCTGTCTATTCACTTGTACTGTAGCATGGAC
>WMED01004785.1:0-16790 GCA_019650415.1 Pipa parva
AGACATAGAAAGGGATGTAATATTCACTTATATACAGTTAGTGGAACATTGGGAGGATGACGTCACTGCACTTCACTAATGGAATCCGCATCACTTCGCATCCTAATACTTTTGACTCAAACTGAAATGAATTCACTGGGATGACACAGCGATGACACAGCACTGCAAATGTGGAGAGCAACTGGAAAAAACATTATGTTTGTTTTAAAAAAGTATGCTGCCACCTGGAGAAAATATTAACCTGCACCTTTAAACCTGCTTCCTCCTCTGCGTGATCCCAGTGACAAGTGGCTTTGTTTAAGTGAGTACTGAATCACAGAAGCAGAGCGATGCTGACTCATGAACATACATATGTCTGGGACTTTTTCTCTTAATTCCTCCACCTCCATCATATTGCATTCAGCTGTTCCCTGTATAAAATTTGGCTGGTGAATATTCCTGTGCTGTTTCCTGCATCTGTCTTGTTTTACCACTAAGACATACTGAGTAACATCCTGATCATCATTAATTATAGTAACAAAAGTTAATAAGCAATGAAATGTCATGTCACTGCACAGAGGCAGACTTCACAGCGCTCATGATTATACAGGAGGGTACAGGAGCCAGCGTGAAGCTCCTCCCACCTGATCAAATCAGCGGTCCAAAACACTGGACACGTCATTGTGCCTCCAATGAGAACGCTTCCCTCACCAGCCAAAAAAAAAAGAAGCGCAATGAGCGTAATGATGTGTATGCTGTTTTACATAAGTGGGCGGAGGTTTGCGCCAGCTCCTGTACACACACCGGCACTGTGAAGTCTGCCTCAGTGCAGTGATCTGACAGCAGAGTTAAAGCTGTCCTTGTGATGTTTCATCTATGCCATCCCCCAAAGTGCCAGTGCTGATGAATGATGTCATCATTCCTGCGTTGGGGGAGGAGCTCACATGCGTCAGGGGAGGAGAGCTCCCCTGCGAGCGAGTGCTCATTCAGTGCAGGCCACAGATCCAGCCTGAAAACTGTCGGATCGGGTCTGCGGCCTGTACTGAAGGCAACTTTGGTGACGGCTTGCGTGCCAACAGGAGAGGGCTCTGTGTGCCCTCTCTGGCACATGTGCCGTAGGTTCGCCATCACTGGTTTAGAGGGTAGTTTTTTTTTTCACCCTTAGCTCTCCTTTAAGAAAGGGGATTCTAATTACACTCCAAATATGCCTTAGTAAATATTTTTTTAATGAGAATATCCAAGGCATTTAATTTCTCCAGCCTTATACTGAAAACTTTATAAATCATGCCCACTAATTCATGGTGACGGGGCTGCATTTTAATCTACATCAGCTTGTACCGCATACCTCAAAAGAAACGCTTGAAAATAATAATGCCTTATTAAATCAGCTCTTTCCCTGAGAAACTAGTACCGTGTTGTGATAAATAATCCTTTTAATGTTAAAAACATAATTTCTTGGCTGTTTAATAAGATTTATAATGAAAGGTTTGATAGCATTGCTTCCCAAACAGTAAATAAAGGTGTTGCTCTCTACTTATTTGCTTTTCTACAAAGCTCATTTGTCATATGAAGTCATGCAAATGAACATGTTCAGTAGACCATTCAGTAACCTTATTTAAAAGGCTATTGCAATCTAGGCAGCCTGTCTCCTAACACTACAAATATGGATTATTTATATCAGTATATGTTACAGAACTTATCTTCTTTTTTTGTGTGTGTTATTAATTAGGTAACTAAAACTACAGCTGTCTGGTATTCATATGTATAAATATTATTTCAGAGGTAAAAAACAAACAAACAAACAAAAAAAAAAAGACCCAAAATAAACCGGTCTGGGTATTAGGGAGTTATTTGAACATGTTTTGCTAATCCTATCCTTATCACCTCTCATGTCACAGTACATTACTGTTTGCATCAAGTGCCATTTTGGGTTTCTGACTTAAAGAAGAACTAAATGTTTGATTAATTCCTCAATAAAATTGGTAGGTCTGATAGATAAGAACACAATAAAATTTAAACCACTGAGATCTGACTCCATTAAATATTTATAAGTCCCTGCATCACATTGTTTCCTAACAGTACAAGACATCCATTTTGCTGATGTAGACATACCCCTCCCTCTCTCTCTACGGTAGTGATGGCCAACCTTTTGAGCTTCATGTGTCAAAATTTATCAAAAAACTGAGCATAACTTGGGTGGTGTGTCACTTCGAGAAAAATCCATACCCAACAGCATCAGCATCCAGAAATGGGGCAACTCTCCTACTGAGAGCGTAGCAAAAACAGCTACGAGACGTGTGTCAGCAAAAACATCTTGGTATGTCACCTCAGACACGTGTGTCATAGGTTTGCCATCACTGCTCTAGGGTCTGTGTCACAGGTCTTCATAGAACTGAGTGTTAGAAAGGGAGAGGGTGGGGCTAAAATAGCAAAATGGATGCCTTGTACTGTTAGGGAACAACGTGATGCAGGAGCTCATAACTTTTTAATAGTGAATCAGATCTCAGCGCTTTAAGTTTTACTGTGTTCTTATCTATCAGGCCTATCAATTTAATAAGGGTTGAGGCTGAAGTTAAGGAAGTTGCCATTGAAATGTATGTATGCATGTATATATATAATTTTATTTATAAAGCGCCACAAATTTACGCAGCGCTTTACAATTCAGCAGTACAAATATAATACAGACATGGGAAAAGTGCATTAAACAATACAAGTATAATATCATAAGGTTACTTCACTTTAGGTTGTGGTCGACACAAGAGGTTGGAGATCCCTGCCCTGTAGAGCTTACAATCTAAATGAGAGGAAGAATACAAACACAGATAGAATGGTAATAAGAGCTATAACAATGTGCTGAAACACAGGTCAATAAATACAAATATTAAGCATAAATGACTAATTTAACAAAATATATACATAAAAATCAGTGATAAATATCAGCGCTAGTGTTTGGTTTTAATAGTGCAGAGGGAATGTTCCTGGCAAAGATAAAGGGGCATAGAATTCCAGATGTGGGAGGCAGAGAGAGAGAAAAGGTGTTTAAGCAGAGAAAGGGCAGTAGTGGTGTGTGGCACGCAAAGTTGGTTGCTTTGGGAGGAGCGCAGTTGACGTTGAGGGGATGTACAGACATATGAGTGAGGAAATGTAGGAAGGGGAAACAGAGCGAAGTGCCTTAAGTGTCAAAAGGAGAACACTGTAAATGATTTGTTTGCTTACAGGAAGCCAAGGAGCAGAGAGAGATTGGGAGAGAGGCTGTCCCCTCCAGGGAGAGAAATATGGCAGCAGAATTTAGAATAGACTGGAGCGGGGAGAGGTGGTAAGCTGTAAGGCCTGATTGAAGAACATTGCAGTAGTCCAATAGGGATAGGACTAAAGCATGCAAGAGGGTGTTAGCAGTGGAGTGAGAGAGAAAGGGGTGGATCTTGGCAATGTGTGAAGGAAAAAATCGACAGGATTTAGCAGTGGAAGAGATGTGTTTAGAGAAGGAAAGAGCAGAATCAAAAGTCACCCCAAGACAATGTACAGAGGTTACAGGGTTGATGATCGTCCCATCAACTATAATGGAAAAGGTAGGAAACGAAATGAATGGAAATTAAAATGGTAATATCACTGTAAAATTTTTGTCAGTAGAGTGGTTCCATTGATTAAATCAAATACTTTTTTTTTGTTGTCAAAATGATATTATCACTCTTTACTAAATACCATCTTTAGTCATAATATTAGAGGAAAATGACTGCTGGATTGTGATTTGAGGGATCTGATTGGCTGATTTCAGTGCTGCAGCAAAGGAGTAGAGTGGTGAGTATTTCAGCCCCCTTTTTCAGAATCACCCCATAGTCTGAGTTTGCACTTCAAGCGATCAATAGAAAATATCTTTTGGCTGAATGTTTTTCTGTCTTTATGCAGAGTCTACCCACAGCTTAATGAGACCAAGAAAAACATATTTTCCTCTGCAGTTTCCCAAGATCTTCCTTGAAAACTCAATGACTCATTAACTCAAGATAGCACATGGAAAATATCCACCTCATCCTTTCATATAGCCTTTACCTGATCAACCATCCCATTGCCAAATGTTAGCAAATGCTTGTTTTCTACATTACTCTTCAGGATGAGATAATATCTATTTATAAAGAAAATAGTCATGCTTTCCACAGTTCCAAAAAGGTAGCTTTTGTTCCCAGTTTAGAATCTAGAACTTCTACTATACAATTCAATTAGACCACAATACTCTTTCTCTGATTTGTATCTTCATATAAATATATTTTAAGCAAGAATGCAAAAATGTCTGTGTTAAGGAGCCAGTAAGTAAAAAAATAAAATGGTATATGCAGGTGCGGAACTACCAGGGTTTGCAGTGGTTGTGGTTATGACTGGGCCAGAGTCTATATATATGGAAAATTATGCATTTCTGTTTGCTTTTAAGCTGTGAGTTTCTCTATATCAAAGAATTCCACCACAACCCTCCTTATCCTTGTCTAATAGCCCACTCCTGACAATGTTTACAAGTGTTCCAACAGTCTGTTTATTCTAGTACAGCGGTTCTCAACCTTTATCTGCCGGCTACCCCCGGCGCTGACGTCACCACGCCGCGCGTGATGATGTTTCGGCTGAACGTCATCACGTACACGCGTCACGTGGTGACGTTCGGCCAAAACGTCATCACGTACGCGCATCACGTGGTGATGTTCGGCCAAAAAGTCATCACGTCGCATGTCACGTGGTGATGTTTGCGGCTGACATCACCCCGCAGAAACCCTTATAAGAAGGGTTCCTGCGGGCACTTCCGGGTGTCGGAGTGGTTCTCAACCCCCACCAGGGTCCCGACCCACAGGTTGAGAACCGCTGTTCTAGTACAATATCTTCTTAACTGAACTCAGTATTGCTTGTGACTTGATAAAGAGAGGACAGACCTCTCGAAAGCTCGTCTATTGACAATACTGTTAGTCCAATAAAAAAGGTATCACTAAGTAATGCAATACTCATTTTTTTGCATCTGTGGACTAACACGACCACTCTATCCTAATATATATATATATATATATATATATATAATTTCTTTTTAATTGTAGAAACACTCCTCACCATATAGTCCTTCAATGAAAGGTGCTTATACAGGTACCAGCCCCTATAAAAATACATCAACTGAAAGAGCAAGGTACTCAAAAATTGCAATGGACTGCATCTTTATTAATTGTCCATCAATCCAAGGGCTATGTATGTTTCCTACCTCCATGGCCCTTCATCAAGCCCAGTAAAAAGACGAAAGTGCATAACAGGAAATCACATTTCTAGCATATTCACAGGAAATGATATGTTGACAATTGTCCTAATAATGCACATATTACTATCGCAGAATCCTGTCCCAGGTATAAAACATCTATGTAAAGTAACAGGTACAAATTCTAATCCTTATTAAGACCCCGAGGTGGAAGAGATTTCAATTAATGTATCCACCAGACCTCATGCTTTTTCAATCTTAATTTTCTATCCCCTACCAACTTGCTCAAGCACCATAAATTTTCAATTCTTCAGGTTTGTGATCTACTTCCACAAAATGTTTAGAAATTTGTAGCATTTTATTGCCTTTACGAATACTGGATTTATGTTTGGAAATACATGACTTAAGCTTCTGTATGGTTTCCCCATCACAGATAAATCCACAAATGCAAACAATGATGTAAACTGCATAATCCCAACAGCTGATAGCAAATGTTATAATAAGTTGTTGCTAGTCGCCTTCTGGAAAATAACCTTTTCTAATTAGGTAATTACCAAAATTAAATAGGCAAACAGTTTTTCTGAGTCAGAGCGCAGCTTTATAGCTATGAAACTGCTGTCCTTCTTGAAGGTAAGTGACTCGATTGCCGATCAAAGTGAGGACTTCCCATCTACTGCCAGGTACCTTTTATAACATGTTATTTTGTTTTTTACTCTTTAGTTCTCCTTTAATATCATTAATTGAAACTACTGTACACTCCCACCACTCATATAGTTCATATATAGAATATAGTTAAATATTACCATTTTATATTTTTCTTGAATGATTTGCAAGTTTTATGATTTTGATCCTATAGATCCTTAAAAAAAAAAAAGCAAAACAATTGTTTTCCTCTTTTTTGTTCCCCGTTAAACAAATTTAAAGTGCATCTTCTATAACTGCTTTATATTATATTTTGGAATTTGCGTTTAAGCTGATGGCAAATTGCTATCATAGCTGACTGCTGGTGAAGGCATTTTATGATCTCAATGCTCTCTTTAGGGAATCTGAGCAATGATGTATTAAATGTCTGTCAGTAAGAAGGAAGATGTGCAGGTTAGAGATACAGTATATCTATAAAAGAGAGAAGTTTGCTATGGATCTGGAGATTCAATTATACTTTATTTTTGCAAATGGTTTCATGCTTTGACTTTTTTTCTGAAATGATTTTCACTAGGGACAAAGACGTCTTAGAGGTAGCAAGGAAATCAAGAGATTAAGTTTCAATAAAATCAATAAAACAGTTATTATTCATAGATTATTTGAGACTGGAAGTACTATACAATGGTCTACAACATGGCGCTAATCTATCCAATACATAGATTGATGGAAAATTGAATATTAATGGTTAGAACACACAGTGGCAGTTAGTGCCTGTATTGTATATTGTATTTATTCATTTATATAGCACTGATATATTACGCAGCGCTTTACAGAGATTCAACATTCACTTCTTTCTCTGCCCCATGGAGCTTACAATCTAGTTTCCCTATTCAGTTACACATAGATGTATGTTTTTGGATTGTGGAAAGAAACCCACTCAAGTGCGGGGAGAACATACATGAGGGTTATTCACTAAAGTCCGGATTTTGCGTATAGGTACGAATTCGCCAGATAAAGACAGTCGCAATAGGCTACAACTATAGTCTTGTACCATCTAGGGGTGATTAAGAAGGGAGTTGCTACTTATGGATACCAGTGTTAGGGTCCAGCGCTTCCCTTACTGTCTGCTACACTGCTGAAATCTTCTTCGTGAGCTGCTGCGGTCCTCTCTTCTTCTGGCCGAAGAGCAAGCGCAGTAGCAGATTTTTGGTTCTCCAACAGTTTATGTATAATTGTATTTTTATGTTACAGCCGGGCGAGATTCAGATCTTGATTATCAAAGAGAAATATTGCTGGGCCTAAGAAGACTGATTTGTTCAATAATTAATTTTTTTTTTCAAACTAATCACATAAAAAAACCTTCAGCCATGATTGTGCTTAAAACTTTGCCCATGCTTGAAATTCCCATAAAATCGAAAGTTTCTCCAAATTCACTTTGTAATCTTACTACCATGTGCTGGTTGACAGTGGTGTACCTACGGGGCTTGCAGCATTCATGTTGGCAATTCCTGTAGTGTGCCATGGGCAGAGAGGGCACGTTAATATTGTGCGCCTGTGCCCATCTCCATAAGGTCCACACCTGCTGGATGAGGATTCTGACACTCTCGTCTGACATCTATAACATATTATTTCTTGTTTCACCAAACTAACTCACAAATTTGTCACTCAGATATTACCTTAAGAAAAGGCCAGTATATATCTGTACTGAACATTGAGGGTTTTTTGTGTAATTGGCCTTCTTTTTGGCAAAGGTTAAGGGGGAAGCTCACAAGGCTCTACTCGAGACGCCTCGCAAGACTGGAATCCCTTTAAAGCATTCGCTGATGTCCGCGTCCAGGATATCAGCGAGCGCATAACAGGCTATGCGTACTGAAGCGAATGATCGGAGGGTAAGTTCGCTCTTTGGTGAATTACCCCCTAAGTCTTAAGACAGTCAAATGATTTGTTTGGTACATTTGTATTACTGTTGACCTTTGAAGTTGTCCCTTGACCCCTGATGTTGAAGGATTGCATGATTCAATACCATGTGAGAAAGAATGAAATGGTCACATTTTTTCCTGGAAGTGTAGATTTAATTCTCTATGCCTATGGGGAGGATCCTTCTGCTTATAGGGCCTGAAAGCAGTTGGGCAGTTTGTCCCTCAGGAGAATGACCACAACAAACATGACTAGTGGGTATACACTCTGACCTATGTGATTTATTCAGTGGGCTGAGATGATTGGGGCCTACTGGGAGGCCCTCCAACACCAGGCAATGTCACATGAAGTGTGACGTCACATACAAGGCCGGCTCAGGAGGAGGAGCTGCAAATGGGTATCCGAGCCATATGGGTAAAATAATGCCATTTTCAAAATTAAAGAACTAAAGGCTCACAAGTCTAGGGATGATTAAAATACTGCTGCTTATTCTTCAAAATCAGTCAAGCAAGCGCATAAGCAGTATTACATCAGAATTCTCCATCTGCCTTTACTCAACTCTGGGATGATCAAGAGTAAGCAGGAAGTGAACAGGATCGCAGAACAGCACAGAGCAGAAAAATAAAATCAGTGTTATGACAAGCAAGAGACCATGCTGGAGGAAAGAAACACATAGGTAAGTATAAAACCCCTCAAGAATTACCCCTAGACCAATGAGTGATGATTGTGGGAAATGTAGACCCAGGTAAAATGGAAAATAAACATTTGTCTGTATTCAGTCAGAAATCACTTAAATGTCAGAATCACAAGGATTCCTGCATAGCCCCCTCTATCTAGCACAGAAAAAATGTTTTTTTAAAGGACCCCACAGTTGGGTGATGGGAAAATCCTAGGTCAGTCATCTGGGTTGTATGCACGATAAAAGATGCTTTTTTTTAAGGCTACTTTCCAATGTAAGGAAAACAAAATACACTTTGCCACAAGAAAGGATGATTTCTGTTTCCTTCCGTGCTTTTCATCCATTAAAATATTATATTCTATTTTTAAAGGCAAGATAAGCTTTTGCTTTTGTCCCTCAAAACTGGTCAAATACTCCTCAGACGTTGTGGTTTGAACCTTAGCTAGTATGCTATTTTATTACTAATATGTGCTGAATCCTCCAGCTTTTCCCTGCATTCCATCTGTCGTTTATTATCGCATGGTTTTATGGAAGCAGCTGCAGGGGTAGGAGTCATAAACTATTTCATCATAACATATTGAAGTGGGAACTCTTCCCCACCCACCTATTGAATTCCGCATCCTGTAAAGAACTACACTGGTTTTAATATCACAATAACACAAGAAATGAACAGCAGACACAGTCTGGGGGTGTAGTTTATAATGTACTAGTAACTCTGCAAGATGTTGCACACAAAGCAATTACATAGCTGCTTCATAACTAGTATACGAAGACTGGAAATAAATCAAAGATGTAAGCTCATTTGCCCATTTGCTCTGTTGAGATATTGCGTTGCATCCTTTCACTAAGCTGCAGGTGCACCAAACATCCCAAACAGCACAAAATGAAAGTGTTTCAGTGATGTCATATCAAAGGTGTTTAATACAATGTTTGTGACATCTATAGACAAATGTAGTAATACACATAGATAGATCTGTTTATGCAATTTATACAGTTATGCACAGGGCACTAGTGTTCCTTTAAGGATAGTGAGAACTTTTCTTAAACTGACAGAAGTGGTGGAGCAAACTGATTTAGGCCAGGGCTTTAGGCTGAGCTGGAAAAATAACAACCATTGTTTCCTGTGGAATAATCCTCACAGGCTGTTTGTTTTGTGCCATAGACAATAATGAGCCTAATTTACAACAGCTCAGCTACAAAACAGCCAATGTGAGTCTGTCCTTGAGGAGGCCCTAAAGCTAGCCTTAAAATATACAAACTACAGATGCCACAGGACATTGATTGGTAACTTTCTACCCATTCATCTCCAACACATATCTTTTAAGTGACCAGTAACAGAAAAAAAAAAAGAAATTAAAAACACCTGGTTCTTTAAAGGCTTTCCTCAAGTTCTTATTTAAAGGGCCACTATAGTGCTGATATATCTGCACACATACATCTAAAAATCCTTTATACAAAGCCAATTGCTGACACAAATAGGTAAAAAAAAGTTTAGGAAAGAAATAATACTTGCCTTTTGTTTCCCTTAATTAGTTTTCCTGAGAGCTGACATTTTCCTCCCGCTTCCCCTCCTCTTTCTGTTTGGCAAGTCAGGCAACATGAGGAGAAAAAGCTGCCTGATTGCTATTGGTTAAGCAGTGTGCTGACCTTTTGGCCGCATAAATTAAGCTTGGAATGCAGATTACAGAGGGAAAGCTGACTTGTGCTCATGTGCTAAGTAGTATATAGGGTAAAAATGTCTGGGGGAGGGGACCTTTTCATGGAAAACTGGCCAATACACGTCACACATACATTTCCTGATTTCCTGGTACAGAAGTTTATCAAAGCTGCAAATGCAATCATCCTGCATCACATGAAACAACTACTGGGGAGAAGTGTTTCTCCCTCAATTATAGTACTACATATGTAAAGATGTAATCTGATTATACTTCCCCTTTAAGAAGGCTTACTTGAAAGTGAATTTGATTGAGACTACCACATGATCAAATCAGAGCGGAGCTGGGTAAGATTATATGAATCTGACCAATGAACATAAAAACAGAACAGCCATAATACAACACAGATACAGCTCTTCAACTTTGGTCTAGTATAATTTCCAAAAATGATATTGATAGAAGAGGTGATGGTCCGAGACACTCTAAAATTCTGGGTTGGGTGTCATTGACAGAGATTACAGTGTAACATTAAAAATTGTGGACTGTCCCTTACCATTTGCATATATTTCCTAGGGAGCACTGCCTTAAGATTCTCTATGCAATGTATTAAGGGTATTGGAACCCTTAAGGATATCGTGCATTTTATTTGCAGGTTATCACTGCATTTTTACACAGCCATGACAAACTGACAGCGTGGATATAGTAGACTGCACTCATATTAATGAGGTGCAAAATGTCTGGGGTCTGTATGCTAGGGTTGGGCCACTGGCTATTCAAGAATTTAAACTCCCCATCGTGATGGAGAGCTTGGCAAGCGCAGTACAGATAATCAATCTCATTGGGTATTTTGCTGTATTAGCTGAAAAAGCTTTTCCTTTTACCAAAATATTAATTTTTAACTTCTCCGTTAAGGCTTCCCTTCCAGAGCAGGAGGCAGCGATGGAGAGTAAAACCTTATTGGTAAGTACACCTTCCTTCCCCTTAAGAATCATACCTATAAAAAAACACATTTTAGTTCCCCTTTAAGCCACAGTTTTCACTGTCTCTATGTTCAAAGTATACATGTCCCATCAATGATGATTCGGCACCCATACACATAGCAATCGTCAATCCTGCAGCACAACCAGACTAGAATTGCCAAATGGATTCCATGTGCTGCTAGCTTTGACTGACATGTAAAGACTGAGATCTATTGCTAGGTAAACAAGCATAGGAGTCTGGGTAATCTTAACATTTTTTAAAGACGACAACCAATAAAGATCAGCCTGCAAATCCACAAACAGCAACTATAACATACAAGTCTCTTCAAAATGAAATGGGAGTTTGGATTCTTACTTCCAGTACAATAGGGTATAATGTAAATCTGCCCATCATATAGGACTGTCACACTAGCTAATCACAGACAAGAGAGAACAGGTGATACCTTTTATTGGCTAACAAAATAGATGGTTCTCTCTTGTCTTTGCATAAATCTATGGCTAACATGGTGCACAACTCTACTAGCTAATCACAGTAACAGCTTTTCTGCTTGCGAACAGTGTCCGTGTCAGTGTATTTTGACATGCATGCTGTAAGCTAATTCTTTTCTCTCCCATTTCACGAGCAGTGTGTTTGAGTGCACTTATCTGATTTTACACTGTGCAGTCTGGCTAGGATACGTGACAACATAAACCAGCCAATATCATGAACGTGCCTCATTAAAAAAACCTTTGAAACACAACAAACAAGCATGATGGTTCCAGGAAAAACCAGAAAACAGCTGCATAAAGAGGATGTTATCCTTTCCGATCATAGATCACCAAAGCTATTAGGATGTAACATTGCTCAAGTTAATGCAATCAATGACTTCTGATTTTAAATGCGCCTTCTAGTAGAAGCTGAATTTAAAACCTACCATTTCATTTTCAAGAAAATTTTACAGCAACAATTAGATTTTCACTTTAAATCAATATTTACTTAGCAAACATGGAACAGTGTCAGTTAACTAAAAATAATGATCAGCTGGTCTAGGCCCCAACTAAGAGGTATAGAGCTTTGTGCAGCTACACTAATATAAACCAATAGACTTGAGAGAAGAACAGACAGACTGGGGGGCCACCTAGGAAATAGTGACCATCATATCAAATTTTCACTTCATTTTCCACAGGATTTTTCATCAAGAAGTCAAAAACACACAACTTCAGGAAGGGGAAATTCAAGGCAAAAACATAACACCTTTTAAATCAATATATGTGGGAGGAATGGACAGTAGAAAAAAATTCTGGTTATGAGCTCTTGCATTACTTTGCTCCCTACAGTGCAAGGCATCCATTTTGTTGTTTTAGACACACCCCTCCCTCTCTCAGACACACACTAGACCTGTGCAAACTTCGGCCCGTGGGCCGTATCTGGCACGCCAGACTCCGAAGACCGGCCTGCAGCAAGATGTAAAAATGGGGAGGGGTGTGGCCAACTGCTGTAGGCTTCAGTACGATAGACACACCCCAGCCCTCTGAAGCCATCCATGCTCTCCAATGGCGAAAATAATTGCCCGCCCGTGCACTAGAGTCTGTGGCACAGTTCTTTATAGAGGTTTGTGTGTCAGAGATGGAAGGGTTGTGTCTAAAACAGCAAAATGGATGCCTTGTACTGTTAGGGAACAATAAAATGCAGGAGCTCATAGCTTGTTACTGAGGAGTCAAATCTTAAGTTTTATTGTGTTCTTATCTATCAGGCACATTTATTTAATATGGGTAAAAGGACATAGTAGTTTCAGTTTTACAGAAAACTGTAGCAAAGTGCCAGTCATCTGCTGCCAAGGCAAATAAAACCACAGGATGAATCGAAAGATTTATCCCAGATCCACAGATCAAGAGGTTTTACAAATTACTAGTCAGACCACACTCGGGAGATTGTGTACAGGTTTAGGCTCCAGTGCACAAGAAAGGCGTAGCAAGCCTTGAGCAGGTTTAAATGATGACAACTAAAACAAAGTGGACTACAGTACCCAGAAAGATGATCAAAATTTGGACTATTGAAAAAAAACAAAAAAGGTGGTGAGAGTTGACGTAATAACAATATATAAGTATTTAGACTGTAAGCTCTACGGGGCAGGGATCTCCAACCTCTGGTGTCAATCTCATCATAGCACTTAAAAGTGATGTATCCTTGTGATCTTACACTGTATTGTTTAATGCAATTTCCCATGTCTGTATAGCGCTGCGTATGTTTGTGGCGCTTTATAAATAAAATTATACATGCATACATCTAAACAGCCAATTCAATGTTCATAGTTATTCCAAAGTCTTATATAGTCCTATTCCAAAGCAGTGGTTCTCAACCTGTGGGTCGCGACCCATTTGGGGGTCGAATAACTCTCTCACAGGGGTTGCCAAACACACTGCTGCACTACCTAACTCAGGTAGTGAGCACAGGTCCCTTTATAAAGAGGCGCCTGTGTGGTGACATCGTGGCCAAATGTCATCATATGACGTGCGACGACTTTGTGACTGAATGTCACCACGTGATGCGCTGTGATGTCACCTAGCACACGCCGACAAAATGACGTCATCACAGAGGTCACATCCAGGTAGGTTGAGAACTGCTGTTCTGGAGGAAAGATTCTGTACTGAAATAATAGGGGGTTCTGTATTGTAGGAATTTTAAAACTATAACACTCTTGTCTGAGGCAGTTGTAATGTTGGATACATTAAGAGAGTTCAAGGTGCCTCAATGAATTTCTTGAATTTACTAATATTGCAAGTCCTGGGTGTAGGATTACTTGATAGATTATTCTCATTTCCATATTTCAACATAGTATTTTATATTATATTATGCCATGAGCCATTTCAGTTTTGCACAATAGGTTGAACTGGGTGGACTTGCTGCATTTTTTGTAACAATGTTAAAGAGTTGTATCATATTGATCATTTTTAGGTGATCATAGACATCAGTTACTAACTGGAAATGATTCACAATGTCTAACAAACCATTACAACTAATTACAGGATTGCTTTCATTATTTTTTACCTGTGCCAGATCAGCAAATGCTAAGAATGGAATTGGTTGCTACGGTATTGATTGTTACATTCTTTAAATGGGCTGAAAAAACATTTAGCGAAATTTATTAAACTCGGAAAAGTCGTTTGCGCTTTTCTGAGTTTAATAACTCTGGAGAAGGCTTTGAAGTTTCTCCCGGTAAGTATCGCGAGATTTGCCTCATGCGATACTTGCCGTGACAAACTTTTTTTTATGAAATATTTCCATGGAAAGGTAGCTATACTGTATGGCTAATCTTTCCATGGATATAAAAAAGTTTCTCATGGCGAGTATCGCAAAAGGCAAATCTCGCTATACTTACTGGGAGAAACTTCAAAACATTCTCCCGAGTTATTAAACTCCGAAAAGCGCAAACGACTTTTCCGAGTTTAATAAATTTCACCCTAGTCAATATTTGACTGGATATTTCTTTGTATATGTTCAAGTGATACCGTTACCTTTCTTGAATGAAGCGTTCTCTAGAAAACAATCAGATGTTAGCCCAGGAAGGAAAAGCTTATTGCCGATTGACTAGAACACCACATATCTGTAGTTTACTGGCTATTTTTTTTTTTCTTTAACATTATCTAGGGAAGGCAAAATATCAGAACTCATAACAACCTTATTAAAAAAAAAAATAGCAGATTTAAAAAGTTTGCAAACATATGTATCTGAAAACAAACAAATAAAGCGAGACTCAACTGAAGCCAGTTCTCTTTATTTAGGGGCTTGTATTGGGAATAAGAAAGTTTTTAGAACATAATTTAAAAAAATACAAACTGAAGACATAGCAAAATATAAGATTTTTTTTTATATAGCAACTGACAGCTACCAGCCACTTTACTAAAGACCTGGTATATATTTTGTAACTTTTTTCTTAAAAAGACATGTAAATATATAATTCATATTTATACATTTTCTAGCTATATACAAAACAAAAAGCATTATTAGAATTGCTGCCCATATTTATTAATATTTTTTTTTTCCTATAGATAGTCTCCAACTCTTCCTGATAATTAGATGGAGAACCTCATTTCCATGAGTAAACATTCATTTTCTAACGTCCTGATGATATGAATCTAATGCCCACAGGGCTTCCACTGAAACAGGCCTTGGTCAAAGATTCTAGAAAACACATTGCAGGTCTACTGACGTATTGATCGTACCATTAATTGGTCAACAGCATTTAAAAATGTCTGAATAAAATCAGTTTGCATAATCAGCACTGTCCACTTTTCGTGCTCCTCTGTAGGTGCTTTAAAACATTTGCTTTTTTAATTAAGACTTCTATGAATCCACCTCTTAAATAATGAGCATCGTTTGGGATGCTTCCATAGCTTATTGATTCTGGAGTGTTTCAGCTTAAAACAGCCCGTCTTTGTACTGGACAATGGAAAGTTTATGTTTCATGAGAGATATCACGTCGAATTTCAACAGATTTGAAGCAAATCTATTATTTTCCACAAACTGCTGACATGACCACACAAGCTTTTACGGTTTTGATGAAACATAAATATAAAAGTTGTTTTTTTAAGGTAGTCTGTCTTGACTTATGGAAAATTGAAGACACTATAGTTTGGAAGTGCCAGGATGAGTAGCACAAAGATTAAGAACTCATAAAATTGAGGAATACATGTAAAGTTGGCTTCAGGCTTACATAACAGGGTCCCATAATATCGCCAACGATGAATGGTGCAAAAATTGTTCCCGACACCTTACACTAGACAAAGTACATTGGTCTTAAGTTAACAAACAACAATTGGTTGGCTCCACCTGCAACAAAAATGTAGATCCTACAAATGCGTATCATATGGAAGAAGGTTGAAGATGCAGAGGTGGATTTGATTCACTATGGTTTTCCTGGAATGCTTGAAGCAAATGTCTGTTTGAAATTTGGGGAGACGAGTAAACACAGTAGGAAGTCAGCGTTTTTTTAGTCCACCATTGGAGTATTTGGGAAGGCATGGTTCGTCTGGCAAAGGGTCATGAGAGAACACAGAGTCCTCTCCTGAAGAACATGTTGAACTCCGAGTGTCTGGGAAACATGGCGAATACTGATTGACTGGCATGGAAAGATCAAGGTATTCCTGAGGAGGGGGGGAAAAAAAAAAGAGAGAAACACATTAGCATACTGGCTTGTCTCAATAACCTAATCATTGTGCATTATTAGAGTCCTGTGGCCATATCCACACTAAATTACCTGATTGGAGCTTAAAGCCACAATTCGGTCAAGATCTTCCACCAGCTGTAAAAAGGTTGGTCTTTGACTGGGGACAGCATGCCAGCAATCCCTCATCATCATGTACCTTGGAAAAGGATTGAAGGAAACAGATTACAGATGGACGCCCAGACAGTGGATGTAATTAATTAACAAGGTTCATAGATATAATATATAATAGTATATTATATATAATTGTACATATACACTTACAGCTCATTGGTGCAGTTAGTGGGTTTATCCATCCTGTGCCCCTCCTTTAGTAATTTAAATAGTTCTTCCATAGGCACACCTGGATAGGGGGATCCACCTAGCGTGAAAATCTCCCACAACAGTACCCCAAATGACCAGCTGAAATAAAGCAGAATGCAATCAGGAAAGGACAATTGTTGCTATGGAAGTTAATTTCTGCAGTGGAGAAATGTACTTGTGTAATAATAAAAAAAAAAAAAAAAAAAAAAAAAA
>WMED01004786.1:0-20262 GCA_019650415.1 Pipa parva
GCACTTTTGCTGGTTATGGTTTACAGGGACATTCAATAGGATGTCTCTGAGTGCAGCAGAAAGCTGTAACAACAGAATAATCACAAAACCACACAATTATCTTTTCTCAGCAGCCTAGCCCCTTCATGTGATTTTGTTCTGCTGCAGTGACTGCCTAAGAAGTTTAAGACTGAGGCATGGTCTATTGCTAAGGAATGCTTTTCACTGTAAGTGGGTTTAGAGCTAGGGAGGTTATACCTAATTACTTCTATAGGGAAACAATTGGGTTCTAAATTGTAGCTGCATTCTTGCTGGCTATGATTTAAATAGTCCTAATTGGCTAACGAAAAAATGATAAAGATAATGGTCCGATAACTATGCTCAAAACTAATGAGAATTGTATTATTTAATTGTTATGTTTCTGGTTTGGAAATCATATGAATATTATATGTAGGAGGCCCTACACCATTCTAATAAATGATTGTGGTCTAAATCAGGTGTTTCAGTTTCATTGTCCAACCCCTGTATATATATATAGATATATCTATATAGAAATAAATCATTGTCACCTTCACTGAATTGTTAAAAAAATGCGCAGGTGCTCCAGTAACAGCCATATCCACTTGTAAAAGTGAATAAATCAGCTCACTTTTGGGATTTGACATTTCATTCTTCCCTCTAGGGCTTTTATTAAGATCAGTACAAGGACAGTTTGTTAATGTGGGCATTCATTACCTGAATGAAAGGTGTACAGGCCTCTAAAACCTTTCGTCATAATTATACATGTTAAACCCCTCCAACTGTCTATCCCACAAACCTATATATGAAAAAATACATCACATGATAAACCAATCAATGATTTAAGATTCCTCTGTTCAATTCCCCAAATCAAATAAATGACATTAGAAGCAAATAAATGTAATATTGTCTCAACTAGGGGGCCATAACAAAAAAGATTTTAAATAATGAATTAACTGAGTCCATGAGATGCCACTGTTTTAAGTAAATGTATCTATTTAGCTTGCAACTATAGGAGTATAAATTCACCAGTCAACATGGAGATTTGATTGGTTAGCATACTCTTGAAGGTTTCAAGCTCACTCAATGTTCACCAATGAAATGTATTTTTTATTTTAGCATCACAAAATTTACCTTTGAACCCTGTAAATTTTTGCTGTAGCTGAGCTGCAACAGATATTAAGGGTGAAACTGAATAAAATTGAAAATATCAATATCACGATATCGAATGATTTTTACAGATATCATGATATTGATATTGCCAATATCACATGATTTTTTTCCCAATATCGTGATATTGGAAGTTTATCGATACAGCAATATTGGTAATATCAATATTGCGATATTGAAATTTGATCGAAATTTTGAATCAGTTTATTTCTATGGAAAATCCATAATATTGCTGGAAAATTTGTTATCGCGATATCAGTATTACTGATGTCGCAATATCGATATTGGTGATATTGGAAACATTTCGATATCATGATATCAGCAATATCGATATCGCAATATCATTAAAAATTGCTCGATATCACAATATCAGTAATATCAATATCATGATATTGATATTTGACATTTTATTAAATTTCCCCTAATTGTTAAGATGTGTTTGCTTTTCCACTACAGTAAACATTGCAGAGTCACACAGTCAAATTAATTATGTCAATTTTAAGGTGCAGGTCAGTAATTGTTTAATATAATACACCACTTCTGATATAGGATGAAGAAATGTGTCACTTGTTATTATAAATCCACATATTATGTCATCCTCCTATTTTCAATGGTTTATATAAGGAAAACCAAGTGAAAAGCATAAAAGGATTTATAAAATCTTACTTGATCAATAGATCACCCCAATTTCAAACCTTCTGGTACGAAGTCACTGGTTTGGTTAGATAACTAAAACTGATGGCTGGATTATTGTTCACGAACACCAATATTTCTATAGAGATTTTATAATAGCAGAAAACATGGAAGTGAATTCTTTCAAGACCAGTAATGTAGGTTGGTTCCCACTTAAAAGTCATATTAATGATTACCTGACTTCTGTAAAGGCTCTCAAGGTAGAAAAAAATTACATAGCAATGGTTTTACAACTCACATGGGAACTCACTCGGGGGATTGTGTTGCTATACAGTATTTGAATCAATTTGATATACACATCATTCTGTACCCCCTTTTGAAGTGGGATAATGGTATACAAGTGTTATATACACATGCATATGAGTAGTGTATAAATCAAAATAAAATAGCTAGTATCAATTTTTAAGCTGTAGGTTTAGATCTATGCATCTTATCAATATGTGTCTTTTCATTCCAAGGGTATTCCTTAAAATGTGCAGTCCTCCTCTTGAATAAGGCTACCAAACCTGCACTTTAAAAGACCAGCTCAGGTGTACAACACCCTGCAATTTTCATTATTTCTTTACAGGTATTAAAGAGATGTAATTCAGCAATTGTTAGAAGTTGTTTAATTCCTTATCCCTTTTATAACGTGGTAGTAAATGTTCAGTGAATCTGCGCTTGAAAATAAAAAACGTGGTTCCTATTAGTACCTGGTCTAAATTGAGATGCTTCAGTGCATTACTAGACATTTCATTCATCAACAAAGAAAAACATACAAGTTCTCTTAACTGGTGGTGTCAATGGGGATTACTCATTTATGTATTAGTATATAGTGATCACACACAATCTACACATAATCAAGTAGATGAGCATCTACACAACATGTATATTATGTTATACAACAGTCCTGGTGCTGAAAGGATTACATTAGTGATAGAGTAAACATAATGGAGGTCTTTATTATTCACTCTGCGATGAAATCTATTGAAAATCCATCACAATGCTTTTTATATAAATATTGTCCGTGGATAGATAATAATTTTTAAAAAAAACAGTATAAGAGTGAGATAGGAGAAAATAGTAAACAATGGAAAAACTCTTTCATTATTTATCAACACAAAGGTAGCATACACGGCTAAAGGAGCACAATGTCCTTATTATCATCAGTGTTAAAATGACATAAAGCACATGTATAAACACTGTTAACCTTGATAGTCGTCACACATTCCTAGTTACAATGCAATTGAAAGTCTATTGATAATACAGTTGTACTTTAATATTGTAATCTCTTTTAGAAATGATTCTGTTTTATACTTGGACATCCAGCACACTTGTCCCTTTAGAGACATTGTGTCCACTTCTGACCAAGGATTTCAGTAGATTATAATGTCAGCCTTTGCTTACCACACAATAGGATGTCTATTCTTTTTACCCTCTCTTTTATGTATGTCCATTCCATGTAAATCTACCTTCATCCAGTTATACTGTTCTTTACCACAAATGCTGGAATATATGGCACACAATGGATATTATTTAACATGTTTTGTGCTTCATAGTCCATGTACTGCTATAATATCTTCGTAGCATGGAACTGAAGTGTTGGAACCCACCAAGAAACAAGAAATCAAGGGCCACTAGATAAATACGATAATATTTTCTCTTCATTCCCCTATTCAGTCTCTGAATTTCTTGTATTCTATCTCTTTATTGTCATCAATCCTCTTCCTGTTTTCCACAGGAGCAAGATGGTGCAGTTTGGTACTGAAGAAGGGGTCATTGAGGCCTAGAGCCACCAGGAGATTTCTCTGTGTTCTGGTCGACCAGTCTGACAATGTAAAATCAATACATTCTTTATGCTGCTTTCATTTTTAATTCAATCATCTCCTTCCAAAACAGAAGACAAAAAATGTACTTCCCTTCAGCTGTTAAAACCTTTAAGTTTATTTATAGTTCTATATAAGGATATATATGTTTTATGCACAAGTTATATTTTCTGTTTATTATTTTTTTATAGTACCAATAATGGTCTAGAGAATGCACATACACTATTTATAATGTCTTTTTAATGTTAAAATATATCACAAATACCTTTTTGGCAGTGATCAAAAATATAAACAAAGTATCAAATTAAACATTCTAGAAAATTAAATTGGGAGCAATATTAATGTCTCTTAATTTAAATGAATCAAGTGAATCTTTCATTGGTTTAAAACAAAATTTTAGAAATCTTGCAGGTTATGTATACAGAGTTGACAGCTTTTTTAATCTCAAAGTACTTTTATTCATACAGAAACATTATGTGGCAGGATAACTCCATATCAGCATGGGTTTATGAGGGAACGATGCTACCAAATAAACCTAATTAGCTTCTATGAGGAGGTCAGTTATTGACTAGACAGAGGGGAGTCACTGGATGTCATATACCTTTCCAAAGCATTTGTTACTGTACCACATAAATGCTGGTACATAAAATGAGGATGAATGAACTGGGGAAAATTAGAGTAAGTGGGTTAATAACTGGCCCTGTGGTAGGAAACAGAGGGTGGTTATAAATGGTATATACTCACACTGGGTTACTGTTAAAAGTGGGGTACCCCAGGGGTCAGTTTTTGGCCCTCTTCTCTTCAATATATTTATAAATGACCTTGCTGAGGGATTACATAGCAAAATGTAATTTTTTTCAGATGATATTAAAATGTGTAAAGTATAGTTAATACAAAGGATGAGAGTATTTTATCACAGATGGATCCAGAAAGCAACTAGCTAGCAGGTTTGGGCAGGAAAGAGGCAAATTCAGTTTAACACTGATAAATACAGTATAAGGTTATGCATATGGGAAGGGAAAATGCATGTCAAAGATTATTTTCTAAATGAGAAAACACTGGACAAAACAAACATGGGAAAGGATTTAGGAATTTATGTTGACAACAAACTTAACAAATAGGATCATTAGGTGCATCAAGAGAGGCATAGATGCACATGACGAGAACATAATTATACCTCTTTACAAAGCACTTGTCAGACCACACATGGAATATTGTGTGCAGTTTTGGGCACCAGTGCAAAGACGAGCAACGACAATAAAAGGAATGGGCAAAGTACAGTACCAAGAAAGATGAAAAAAACTGGGCATGTTTAGTCTAGAAAAATGAAGATTAAGGGGTGACCTAATAACTATGTATAAATATATTAGAGGTCAGAACAGAGATTTGTCTCACAATCTATTTATACCAAGAACTGTTAGCATAACAAGGCGTCATCCTCTACGTTTAGAGGAAAGAAAGTTTCTGCATCTACATAGAAGGGGGTTCTTCACTGTAAAAGCAATGAGGCTATAGAACTCTCTTCCTGAAGAAGTTGTCATGGTTAGTTCCCTAAAAGAGTTCAATGCTTTTCTTCAATGTAAGAACATTACAAGTTACAGGTACTAGAAAACTGAAGGTAGGATCTTGAGCCAGGGAATTTATTCTGATTGTCATATTTTGAGTTGGGAAGGAATTTTTCATTAATATGAGGATAATTGTCTCTTGCCTCATGTTTTTTTTGCATTGCAGGAGAATAGGCTGAGCTGGATGGACTTGTGTCTTTTTTCAGCCTTATAAACCATGTTACTATGATATACAACATAAGTTCACTATAATTTCATATGCAAATTATTGATCTAATGGGCATGCAAATGTATAGATTACATTTATTTGCATTATGCAATGAAGTTTTTCACTTTCCTCAAAAGACCAGAGACAGTAATAACACACTTTTGTAAATCTATAACTAAATTGCTGATAGTTTAAGCAACTAGTTGCCTGAACTCACATTATTTATTTCACACATGTTGCTTTCATTTAATACATGATGCAGTGTAGCTTGGAGTGTCATATAATCCTTTTTCTTCTTGTGCATAATGATATACTGGGAGAAGTACAGAGAATGCAAATGGCATACAGGGCAGTAAGGAGGTAGAAAGGAATGAAAGATCTTGAACTGTTGTGAAGGAATATTTGGAGAATACTGGCGTGAAAGGCATAGGGAAGCAAGGGTTTCATTGAAAAGTTAAAACAACAGTCTGATGGGACTGGTTGTGGTACCATTAAACATGGTACCTTGAAGATCAAAGTAGTTTTCTTTACCTAAAGATGTTGTAGATAAAGAGGTTGTTGGTATAGTCAGTAGAATGAATTAGATATATGCAGGTGCATTTGCCCAAATAGAAGAAATAGTAGAACTAAGTAAATAGAAATAAATATTCCTTCAAGATGTAACATTTGTAAAGTGAAGATAGGTTTGTAATATTATTTAACCCTCTGGCTTAGAATGTCAATACAATAGAAAGCAGCACAGAGGAAGATATTCATTTTTAATTAATAGAAAAAAAAAAACACATTTTTATTTGTATATTAATATATTTTTGATACAGTACATATAGTGCACATAACTACATTGCAGCCTAATAGCCTGACCTGGATGGATTTAATTCTGTTTTTGACCTTACAAACTTTGCTACTATGTAATATGTCTTAAAATATACATCTGTGTGTAACTGAATAGGGAAACTAGATTGTAGGCTCCATGGGGCAGGGACTGAAGTGCATGATGAACTTCTCTAAAGTGCTGCTTAGTATAGTAGCGCTATATAAATGAACAAATACAAATACAATGTCTCTGTTTATAGATAACAATTGTGTACATTTTACACTTTACGGTCACAAAAATTTTGCAATTATTACTTTGTTGAATAATTCACCAGAAAAATAGACTTTTTCTTCTGTCCTAAAACAAAGTAAACTGAAAAAGTCAGCATTGAAAAAAACGTTTTACTTTAATTCTGAAAAATATATGATATACAAAGTATATATATATATATATGTGTGTGTGTGTGTGTGTGTGTGTTTTGCACTTGCAAATGGAATGTTTTACCTGCTCCATCTTTACCAGCACATTAGATTCATATCTCTTTATGTCTGATATAAAATATACTATGAGAGTTATTGTTGGTATTGTATTTTAGTAAAGGGATCAGCACAGTTCTTGGAAAAGACTGATGCAATGGAAGAAAAATTGTATTTTAAATAGCAATGTTAGGGAAAAAAATGCATATCTATGGTTACAAAAAAAAAGATACAGTATCATGCTAAGGTTGTGTCAAATATGAAATAGGATTGTTTAAAAATGCAACATTTAAAAATACCAATATCCCTTTTGCCATTGCTATAACAGTGTGCTGTTCTGAGCTCACTGAGCTAAAAGACTGAAGCATCATCCTACTTCCTACGCTACCCATCATCCTACTTCCTACGCTACCCATCATCCTACTTCCTACGCTACCCATCATCCTACTTCCTACGCTACCCATCATCCTACTTCCTACGCTACCCATCATCCTACTTCCTACGCTACCCATCATCCTACTTCCTACGCTACCCATCATCCTACTTCCTACGCTACCCATCAGTAGAAGTCAAGCAGATGTAGCAGGTGCTTAAACTGCAATTGCATTGTGTGTCAACAGGTAAGCATAGAGATGCATAATAAATAAATACAACAGTTTTGTGTCTTATACTAAATTGCACTACAGGGATACAGGCAACACTCTGGGAATCACAGCTTGTATAAAATTATGTCTATGTGTTTGGAATGTAAAAGGCTGCATCTTTTAACAAAATGGATAGAAACCAAGTAGGAAAATAAGCACATGTTTTACTTCCCTTTCTTTTACTAATATGCTCTAGCAGGAGCTTCACTATTGATTTAAATTGCTTTCCTTGTATTTGCTTTTAAAGTTGATTAATCTAGTCTTTTAATATATGTGCACTGGACATTTTACTTAGAAAAATTGCACAAGCTCCGGTGTGTTTGTCCCTGGGGCAGCTCTAAAAATGAGGGGAAAAAAGATCTCAGAGGTCGTTTCCTTCATCAAATGAGAATAAAACAGAAACATGGTTAACTAGGAAAATATGCTTCTCTAAAAGGGCTTTGATCCTAGTCTATCTGTTAAAGTGAAATGTGAAATGCTCTAAGGCTATACGTGTACAACCACAGCAATCCCTGGAATTCCACAAAACGATGACTGCACTGGCCTTTTCTACTGAAAAGCAAATTGTTTGTCATACCGAGGCCAAGTCTATTAATGCACAGTCTTAAATAAACAGACTAATGAAGATAAACTAGGCAAATGTATTGCTACTTACACTTATGACAGCAACATATGTTAGAATACACAATGGTTTGTGTTTGTCTAACAGATACATTCAACCAAACACAGTTTGAATTGCCAGATCATGTTAAAGTGTGTTAACATGAATGCATATATTTAGGGTAATGCTCAGGTTTTGGAGGTTTTAGAATCCATCTGATGAAATGTATTAGGTATTTAGAAGGTTAGAATTGGGCAGCACATAAGTACATGAAAACTAATCCAGATTATATCAGTGATGACATCATAGTACTAGCCATTACAACACTTAGATACAGCCCCTTTATTTTTGAAATGGCCACTGCAGAGACAAATTTGAAGAACAAGGGAACAAAGCATAGTGGGTAAATCACAGGTATACTAGAGATTGTGCTTAAAGGACCAGTAAAACAGCAATTTTCATTTGGATTGGCATAGCAGTAATCCTCACGGAGGTCAAATGTTATTTTTAAAGTTTATTCCCTGCATTTTTTTGTGTTTTTATTTTTGTTGCCTGCAGTCATTATTACCCATTGCGTAAGCATACACTCGCCAGATCAATAGTTTCTATTATATTTTAGATACCATGTAATTGTAGTGCTCCTCCTGAATGTACAACAAAGCAAAAAAAAAATGGTATTTTTATCATAAAATATCATTATTTAAAAGTATATACAACATTTATTTTTTTTTTTTGCATTACTGATCCTTTAATGCTACAGGCAGTCATTTTTTAAGACTATTTCCATTATTCTTGAAGCTGTACTCGAATAGACAGATTCTAAGACCCTTTCGAGTGTGTGAGTACAATGGATGTGGTAAATTAATACTGATAACATGTATTTGTCAAAGATGTATTAGAAAACAAAACAAAAAAAAAACATTATTTCATCTTTCCCTGTGGGTTGTGAACATGTATATTGTATTTCTTGTCATGACAGATTACAAGATTCAGTTCTGGCTTAATAGTGAATTTCCATTTGTTCAGCAGAATCTATGACACATATGGATTGGAGGGATTTGGATTTGAGTTGCAGATATTAAATGCAGTGAATTTCTGCTAGTAATTATATCCTATTGCAATAGAGCGATATCAAAAAATCTATTAGTTATCTTATTAGTAAAGGCCTTCAGGGAACAACAACTTCATCATCAGTCATGTCACCATCTAGATGCTTCTGTTAGATTGCTAGCTTTTGTAATATAGATTATTTACATGTTTTCAGTAATGTTCAAATTATCAGCACTTTTTTTGAGAAGCCAAATGCCTTAAATCTGTTCAGCAGAGTAGTTTGGAATTTACACATTTACTAAAGTTGAATTGCTTATCCCTATAAAAACTAATTTGGTTAGCTCTGGATTTAGTGATATCGATAGTATCGCCTATTTATCAAAGCACTGGAAGGCATTATCGCAGTGGATATCTCTGTGTATCAATATCGCCTGATTTAACGCTGTTCTGCATTATTTACTAAGATAAGTGATTGTTTTTTTTGGCTATTTCTGTTGCTTAATATATCGCCACTCTCTGGGTGGCGTTATCCATTACTTTCAATGGGGCTGTAGTCTGGAGTTATGTTTTAAGTATAACTTATCGATATATACATGGATATCTATATCGATATTGATACCTATATCCATCCCCATAGACGCAACCGGAACCACTGCTTCTACAGATATCGATATCGCTGGGATAAATGCATATAACGCTCTAGCAGTGCTATTGCCGCATAATAATAAATGGGCTACGGGGATATCATTCAATATCGCTAAATCTATGGCGATATGAGAAATGTTATTTTAGTAAATATGCCCCAAGTTACTTAACTAGCAGATCTAATAATTTTGAAACAGTCAGATTTTAGTGGGTATAGAAGAGAAATGCTGGCCACTTACAAGTTGAAGATTAGTTTTAACAGTTTTCATGTCTATCCTTCAAGTCCCTAAACAAAGTTTCCAAACCCATCCACTGAAGAGTAGGTTGATGAAAGAGGAGAGGCTTCTGTGAAAAACTGATGTTTGTTTTCAGTTAATAGATCATTAATAGTCTTCTGTTAGAATTCAATGATGTCAATAGAAAATACTGGAGTAGTCACACTGGTCGTGGACACCCAAAGACACTGACATTTTTTTTTTTTTTGTGGTGGAAATATCAGGTTTTCAGGGCCTTTATGGCTTATTATTGGTGTTTTAATTAAAGCTAATGATATTGTCAAAGGAATGGGAGAAATGTATCTTTATGGGAGAAAAAGTGCAGCAACACAAAACAATCACCTGCTGTAACGTGTTATTTAATCTAATAGATGCTATAAAGCAACATCTAGGAAGGGGGTGCATTCAATTAATGATTTTTTTTAAATAAGGCAAGAACAATAATACAGAAACATTTATTTTTAACTTTGTTGTTATTTTATTTTTGTTTGTGTTTATAAGTTCCAATAGTGATATGGATTTTAAACATAGTTTGTGTACTCTGACATACCCAAGCACAATGTTATTAAGTGAAAAGTATTGGCAATCTATGAGAACTGTTGTGGATAATCAGGGCAAATGTGCCAATCAGATATGTTTTAAGAAGATAGACAAGTACACATTCTCCATTTTGCAGTCAAGTGAAGTGTCTGACAATGTTGAATATGTGTCCTGCTGTGACTCAAATTGCACAGTGACTCCTGCTGGGCACAGAGCAACAAGTGAATTTATATATACACATAAATGTGTTATTCCCTGACAACTAATGAAGGAATGTAGAATAAAGAGTGGAACATATTAAAACTAGTGTCAGAGATCCCATTTGGGTCTGAAATGTGTTAGTATTTGCCTGATATATATATTAATTAGGTTATTGTGGGGTGAAACAAAACATCTATGTAATATATAATATTTTGCAGGATGTAACAAGTGGGAAGAATGCAAATGTGAATAAAGTGACCTTTTGTTTCCTAAATATATTGAGTGAATTAACCACAGAATTGTGTGCAATGACTTTAGTTAGTATAATGTGCAAAACATGCATTAAAGAAACATGCTCGCATTACATTCATATTATTCATTAAAAGGGACGTTTACTTTGGAATTTTTTTGTAAATAGAGACATTCTAAGACAATTTGCAATTAGTATTTTTTTTTTTGTAAAATGTGAGTTATTTACCTTTGTTTTTCTTCGTTGTTTCATTCCTATAAGGTTTAATATTTTTTAAATTTATAATTCTTTTCCATTGCAACCAGAAGACCAATGAAATGTAAACAATAAAAAGAAAGTTCTGAACTCAAAAAATGAAATCATTATAAATTGTAAAAAAAATGTGGATACTTAAACGGGCGAAATGTATTAAAATCGGAAATTACCGATATCGCGATATAGAATGGGTTTTACCGATATTGGGATATCAATACTATTGATATCGGAATTTTACCGATATCTTGATATCGATACTACCGATATCGCGATATTGAATTTCAGCCAAACCATTGATTTCAATGGCAGAACGGCCAAAATATCGCTATTGGTAAATGCCAATATCGTGATATTGATATTGGTAAAAATATCGATATCTATGGTATCAATATCGCGATATTGGTAATTTCCAATTTTAATAAATTTCGCCCATTTATAAGTGTGAACTCAGAATACCACTTTCTGTAAAAAAATAATTATTTCCAGCTCAGTAATTAATATGCTAAAACTGGCAGATTATCTTCAGTATATGCACAGTGCACACAAAAATGTAAATGAATCATAAAACAGAAAGCTAACTTTTTAATATATATATATATATATATATATATATATATATATATATATATAGACTATTTTCTAGAAAATTGCCATATCCAAAACTAATTTCAGTGTTATTCCAGTTTTAAGGATTAGCAAATGTGGTAACTCAGTGACCTCCTGCATATACATGTCTTAAATTCTAAAAATCCCAGTGCAGTTCCCATTTACAGGTTGAGGAAAGTGGATTTGTATTACACTCATATACAATTTATAACATATCGAGAGCCAATGACTCTTCAAACACCAAATGAATGTGATAAACAGCTCAATTCTTTCCCACTCTCTGAGTTAGTAAGGAAGGTTTACAGAGCATGATCTTCATCAGAGGTTCAGTGCAATTATAATCTCCCCCGACCCATTTATCACCTCACTCTAACTCCTTGTTGGACCTCAGCTGCTATTATACTACATATATCTGGTAAATAGTATTACACCGTAACACAGAAAGACTCTCACCTACTACTACTCTCATATTACTATACTAGACACTCTTTCTTCTTATAGGGACACCTATTGGATGGCAACTAAGCAATTCCATTCCAAACCATTGATGGACAATTTCAGACCTTAGCATGGATTTCATTACTCACAGTTCCTTAACTTCATTACCTTCCCGTATCTGTCAATGGAGAGTACTTACTGCATATAGGACTCACACACTCCACATTACTAAGGAGAAGATCCTCAAAATCCCTACAACTGGTTTAATTGATAATATATAATTACTTAAAAAAACTGGAGAAAGACAAGGAAAGCACACAACATCAACTAGAACCAAATGTGTTCTTCCATGAAACTCTACAGTGTGCAAGCAGCCAAACAACATGATGCTGATTTTAAATTCTGCACAGAAACACTCAGATATGTTTGAAGTATTTTGACTGCAGGGGTCAAGCTAGTTGGCAGTACCCAAAGGATAGCAAAAGCACATCTATAAAATATATGGAAAAAATAAGGTATACTTAAAAGAAAAAAATAGATTAAAATGTTATGTATGCCTTTTCTCATTTATAAATACCATATTCTGAATTCCATACATACCACACATGTTATATCTTCTGGACTTTAGTGTACAGTATGTCTGGAAACCTGGTATTTCAATCCAAGTAGAGGGCAATGAATCAGGAGGTAGTTATTGATAAGTAAATATAATTTGGCTAAATGTTTTTATTTAATTAATGAAACATAAACCACAATGTTTTAGAAAATTACATTAGTATTGTTTCTTTATTTTATTTATTTTATTATCTATTGTTCTCTGAATTAAAGTGTAGGTAAAGTTATGGACAAAACTACACATATTTTACATTTATAAAGTATAAACCGAAACTTAAACATTAAAATATAAAAACGATTTTGGGATCAGGAGTTCTCACCTCTTAATCAAACAGCCCTGCTCCCCCTCTAATTCTGTGTACAGACTCTTCAGAGCAATGCTGATAAGCCCTGCCCCGCAAGTGGCACCACAAACTATACAGAGAGACAGAATTCCTCCTCCTCCTCTCCTATCTGAATAGCCTGTTTATAGCCCTGAGCATGTGCAGATAAGTCCTGTCTCACAGATAAGAGCTGTTCAATAGCCGGTAGTGTCAAAAAATCAGTTAGAGAAGGGTGTGTGTCTTTAACCCTATACTGCCCATACCAGGAAACCCTTCACTGAAACAATGCTGTTGCAGAGGGATATTGAGCTCTGCTGAGTTAAGAGGTGAGTCAGGAATTTCTTAATCGATTTATTGCATGACAGTAGGTAAATATAGCTTTATTTATATACAGGGTTTACTTACACTTTAAATGAAAGTGAAACTATGGGGATAGAATAAAAGTAATTCTGAATTCCAATTTTGAACATTAATATGGATAAATTGGGATAACCAATTGTAGCACAAGGCAGGAAATTATACATGATCAAGAAGGTACTAGTACTACAGATATAAAAGGATTGATTTTGCCATTTTATTAAGCTTCTTTTGTAATCTGAACACAAAGCATGAAGTTAACATCAGTTTATCCATAATACTAGTACTGTGTTATCTTGAGATATCTTAACTTATTGTGTTAGCATTGCACAAAGTTAAACCTATAACAAAGTGTTAAATTACAAAGGCAGTTCAGCTACATCTGTATAGCAGTATAATGTTATAAACTTAATTGTCATAAAAACGTTGACATGTCATGAAATACAGAATATTCTATTTAAAAGCATTCAAAAATAAAGGGCTCAAGTCCATATAAAAAATTGATTTATTTTTAATAAGTTTGCTGCACAAGAGATAGTTTATGGTTATTAAATATGAATGTTTTATCTGACAGATTATTATATAATTCAGATATTCATATTTGAGTATGTTATGCTCCAATGAACTGGAAGGACCAGTTTTAAAGGAAAATTAACTTCACATAATGACCCCATTGAGAAAAATGCAATTTTATTTAATTGTTTACACATGCTTAAATGGTACTCTTTCATCTAAATATAATATTTTTAAAAGTTCATTGGTTTTATCTGCTCTGCTTCCACTAGCCTTTTTGTATATTTCTTATTTTTCTACTGAACTATTTTCATTCCTCCCCACCCAGCAGTGCTATGAATTTAAAAATTGGAGATATTTTAAGATTAAAAAAAAATATTTAACTTTCTCTAGTTTTTAGACTCAGATTCTGTTAACTCAATGTATAGAATGCCAAAAATGCTTGAAAAGGGGAGTTTGGGATATCAGGGGATAGTTTAGAGGATTTTTGCTCATTTCACTGACTTATATTAATGGTATTGGCTCCTTCACCTACTTCACATCAGTAGATTAGCATTACTACTGTATTTACCCATTTGGCCTCAGCACATTTCCATTTTAATCATTTTGTATCATTTTGTACTTTCCAATACATCATCACTGTCTGAAGCGAAGAAAGTTGTTGGGTCTCCATCCTAGATCCAATGACCTGTGATAGCCAAATAATACATGAGCCACTGAACTATGATAAATTAGAGAGATGCTCCTATTTATTAGAACAACTTTCCATGGTTATATACTCCCCTTTGTTGATCCTCAGATGTTGACCCTCAGTTGTGGGTACAGGAAATCCTGGCAGAGGTTCTGCAGTGGTACATCCAAATTCTTAACAAGGCGTTAAGTTCCTTAATGATCTTAAAGGGGCAAGTTACAAAATGCACCAAGTGTATCTGCATAGCCAGTAAACAATGAACTGGAATTTCATTGTTTTAGTCTCCAATGAGACCTTGTCAGAAGAAGGAATTAAATATTAAATACATTAAAATAGCATCTGACACTCTTTAAAATGTGTAGTCTCTCTCTGCATTAGTATGCAGTCTTTTAATATATCATATAGAAATAAAAAAAATAAAAAAATTGCTGCTCTGAAACTACAGCATACTGACAAATAAAAGGACACAAGATTTCTAACAATGCAAATTGAAAGAAATGAATGTCAACACAAAGAAAATACTTTATAGAAATGCATGTTTCTGAATAAGCATTAATAACCTTTTTTTCTAACTGAAAATTCTCTTAACACTGAATTCTTTTCTTTTATATGGCTTTAAACTTGATCTTGAAAACTCATTATTATCAAGGGTTCAGTTCTAAGAAAGTCAATAAAGTACAGAGTGCACTACTAATTTTTATTTACCTATTTATTTTCTCTTTAAATGTTCTTTCAGGCTGCTCGGTGGGTGCAGTGATCCCTTACAGTAGGGGACGGATACATTTTGGTATGCTGCTTATGTTTGTTTTGTTAATGTAAATTGTTCAAATGTTTCCAACTTCTAATCTTTATACCCCTGCTGAGGTGTCTTCTAGTAGTATTAATAGTAGTAACAATAAAAATATGAATGCTGGAAAGAATGTTGAAAGAAACGGCAGGGTGTGATTCATCTGATATGGGGTTTTTATCTGTCAGAGTAAAGAAATAATATAAAAAAAAACATTTCATCAGATGAAGATTAGAATCTGTTGTCATCATTGCCAAGTTCAACAGAATTTTTTATAAAAACCAGAGATAATACAAGTAGAGACATCTAAAAGAGCTAGCAGGTAGCCTGTAGCAATTCCTTTTTAATAATGCTCCCAAGTCTTTTGTATACACACTGGCTTAATGAGCAAGAAGTGACTTAATAAATGCAAGGGCTTGTCTATGCCTATTCATTAGGTAATGGTAACAAGTAAAATGTGACAGGACGTGTTTAGTTTTGCTTTAGTATAAAGTCCTGGCACAATCATTCATTGACTTCCCAGCTTGTACTGTTCCCAGTACTCTTTGCTGACCAACGTGAGACTTTCCTAGAGTTCTGCATATTTATCCCGAGTGTATTTAGGTAATCCTAATGCATCTTGGTAAATGGATTTTAGCAGTAACTATCTGGGATTTCTTGAGATTATAATTAGCTAAGATAAGCATTATCTAAGTAAAATGTCAGAGCATCACAGAGATGATGGATTAAGATTTTTACTAGTCTGCTCTGCAAATAGAGATTAGCTAGTCTGGCATAGCAAAAGCTGAGAATGTCATTTAATAAAAACAGTAACACAAAATATGCCTAAAATTATTTTGTGGGTTACTGTATATATTTTAATGTTCTTCAAAAAATTATAAATTGTTAATATAAAGTATAATATTTATTTATTTAGAAATTTAAAAGGGTCTTTTGGACACAATTCCTAAACATGTATTATCTAAAGCACCATAGAAAACAATGGGACTGGGTGTGGTCTGTTTAACAACATGGCTGATATTAGTAAAGATAAAATAAAACTTTTACAAGTGCTGTATTTGAATAACTTCTGTCTCAATCCACATGCGAGTTTTACAATGTGTAAGAATAGTTTTGGCATTTTTTTTTCCAACAAAAGACATATTTAACCTTCCTCTTGTGTTGGCTTTCTGTTACTATTTCTTATGTTAACGGGTCGGTTTTCACCCTTGTATTAAATCAGCCCACAGATACCCTAGAAATAATTATTTATCATCCAATTTGTTTCTTGCCTCTTGGTTACCTTGTTAAGCTTCCTCATTCATGAAAGGAGTGATTGTAATACGTTTGTTGAGCCCCCTGGGCCTTTCTTTTGAGAGCATTCCCCCTATTTTCAGTATAAAATTATTGTCAAATGAACCTCCTGAACCATGTCACCTGGATATGTCTGTCTTTCTTTGTTTTGTGAAACAGGCAAATATAGAAGCCCCTAACTCAACCTCAAGTGGTTGAAGGTAGAGCTGGCTGCGGGCTGTTGGTTTATAGTGATTTTATGATTTCAGTTTTGAGACTTAATATTGTTTTTTAATCTTACATTATACATGGGTTGAAATTTACCCTAACAATAGAAAGATCATAATTTTAACAAGAGAATTTTATAATTTAGTAAAATAGTTTGTTTTTTTTGTTTTGTTTTGTTTAAAAAGAATTTCCTGACAAAGTCAAAAAGTCTTGATGCAATAAACAAATTTATTTAGTATTTTTATGCATTTGAAACCTACAAACGGGTCGGTCACGACCCTAACACTAGAGGAATGTTAAAGATATTAAAAATAAGCTCTACTAAACTGGTAACCTGCAGTTCATTTACTATAAAAATGATGGGATCATCTCAACAACAACATGATTAGAGATATTCATTTTGATTTTAAGTAATCCATATCTATTTTTACACTAATGAATTAATGAATGTTGCAATGATTTGAGGATCAACATACTTAGGGTCGAGCATAGTTAAATCAATCCCTAGCCATGGATATATTTGCTTTACACCAAATCTGTATTGCAAACTGAAGTCTAATTAAATTTTATGAAATAAACATACTGCATAACTGTAGAAATAAAGTTACTTTAGCACCGAGCAAGTAACCCTCAATTCTGAGAGGTTGTTGTTGGTCAATTAAAATCCAGCTGCAAGGCAAATGATTATTCACAAGTGAGATTGAGGCCTGAATGTACTGTGTTTGCTAAGGGACATATTGCTTATGGCTATCATAACAATGCAACAACTTTAGTCAGCCTACACATTTAGAAAAAAAAAAAAAAAACGTTCAGATAACGCAATGAGTAAAGAGAAAATGCTGTCATTTCCAGAATGAAAATAAGTGGGAATGTTTATATTTTATTTATGATTCAATTTATTTTTGATTACATTATTTAGTGAAAAAATATCTTAAACTTTACCAGTAACATACTGTAAAAGTACAAGTAATACACATCTCACATCTTTATTATAGTTACCATTCACATAGCAAATATGAAATACACATTTAAAGAAATATTTCTTATAAATTTGTCTTCTTCACCTGCTTTTAAATTGTAAGCCCAGCCTAGTGTCTACGGGGTAATTCAGGAATGATCAAACTTACCTTGCGATGCTTCTAAACACTTTGCCGAGTCGGGTACGCGCTCCCTGGTCTCCTGCAAGCGGAGATCAGTGAACACTTTAAAGGTACTTCAGCTTACCTCGCGACCACTCGAGTCGCCTCGCCAAAGTACCTTTAAAGCGTTCGCTGACCTCCACTTGCAGGAGACCAGGGAGCGCGTACCCAACTCAGCGAAGTGGTAAGAAGCATCGTAAGGTAAGTTCGATAATTCCTGAATTACCCTCCGTCTGTGACTTTTGAAAGGTAGGGAACTCACCAAAAACCAATGGTTTTGGGGAATGCTGGGATCTGTAGTTTTCAATAGCTGATATCCATGTGAAAATGTGTCCTAGATTACCCATAGTCCAATATCTAGTATATACTACTAGGTAAGTTCTTAAGCCTAGGGCCTATGCTCCTCATTATAGATTTGGGAAAAGGAGATGGACTAGAAATAATGAAATACCAAAATCATTAATTTGTAACAAAACAAATCTTATCTTGTCTTATTTATTCTTCAGTTTAAAGGTTAGATGACACAGAATCAGCAACTGAAAGCAACATTTTAGCAGAAAAAAATCAATACTAACTTGGATACATAGTGCATTTAATAAGAAAAACACACTAATACTAATCCATGTTCACATGGAGTTATACTGTTTCACTACTTTAAGGGCTTTCTAAAGGTAATTTTGACCTATTCGTCACAATTCGATGCATTTTGTTGCTTTTTGCCACATTTTCGACTGCCCTCAATTTATATAGTGCCAAATAAAATTTATTGATATTGAAAAAGATCGATATTGTTAAATATTGATGCATTAATAACACTACACTTTACATTACTTTCAATGGAGTTGCCTTTTCATTAATATCGATAATCGCTGTTCTTTTCGATGGGGATTTAGAGAAAATGTTCTAAACTTCATAGGGACTAATGGGTTTTCTCCACCCTCAACCAGGCGAACACTTTCAATGGTATAAAAGGTCAGAGGGCTCTTAATAAATATCAATATCAGCAATATTGATATTTTAGACCTAATTAAAGGTATATTGATATAACAGGAGAAAACTTGTTTGACAACTATAAATATGTCCCTAATTATACTAACCGTAGTAATGAAAAAGAACATTTAATACGCTGTACAGTATGGAGGATCTTTTTTATCCCTGGAAAGTGTTCACCTAGTGGAAAATAGGGAAAACCCATTCCCTATGGAAACAGGTTAGACTTTTTTTTTTAAGACTCCATTAAAAAGATCAGTGAAATTGATGGGAAAGGAACTCCATTGAAAGTAACGTAAAGTGTTGGGGTATTAATGCATCGATATCTATCAATATCGACATTTTTTTATATCTATAAATTATATTCAGCACTACATAATACACTGTACAGTATGCAGGATCCTAAGATAACCCTGAGAATTCAGTGGTTTTTATGGCCTGTTGCTGATATCCTCAGGCAAAAAGCTTGCACACAAAATATTGATTCCTTGCCACATTACGTTGGAATAAATAAATAAATATTGCCGTAACTAGCAATGTTTTATGTATGTGTGTGTGTTTTCTCCTTGCTTTTCTTTTGTTTGCATACCAATTACCAAGTGTTTGATTATTGTGGCTTTAATGCTGCTTCTGCCAATAAAATAATGGCCATTGCTTATTAGGACACCTTCCAGTCAAATTCAGTATGGAACAGATGAATACAACACTGTTGAGACTTACGGTATTGGCATACCAATCGTCTTCTAAAGCTTGCAAGGCTCCTAAACAAAGAGAGAGTCTGCAGCTGATCTATTCATCATGAAAGTCTCTCCCTTTCTTGAGATATATATTACATTATTGGAATGCAGCTTCAAATGTGCTGCAGAGATTAAAGGGACATTTAGAAAGGTTTCTGACTAGTGTTGAGCGATGATGGCAATAATCCTCATTGGACCATTATCGATTTTTTGAAATCATCGAATGGATAATCGTTAGCCTAGCCGATGACGATTATTGCCGATAACCGATTATTACTATTTAAATCATAGCCAGCAAGAATGCAGCTACAATTTACAACCCAATAATTTCCCTATGGAAGTAATTAGGTATAACCCCCAGCTCTAAACCCACTTAC
>WMED01004787.1:0-20259 GCA_019650415.1 Pipa parva
CTGTGCGGGACTTTAGACATCTGTACTGTCTGCCTGATGGATGGAGTGAGTAAAGTCCATGGTTTGGGTGCAGCTCATCAGCGATGATGCTTCTGGCTCTGGACAGACAGCGACTGACATAGATTTCCTCAATGAATGATAGTTGAACACCAATGGTTCATTGGGCTAATTTAACCACCTTTTGAAGAGCTTTCCTGTCAGAGGCGTCCCAGTTCCCAAACCATGCAATGATACAATAAGATAGAATGCTTTCTATAGAGCATCTATAGAAGTCTACCAAAACCCTTGTACAGACACGCTCTCTTCTAAGTTGCCTGAGAAGATAGATTCTTTGATGGGCTTTATTTAATGATTTCGAGGAGTTTAGGGACCAAGTTAGATTACTGGATAGGTGCACTCCCAGGAATTTAAAGCTGTCGACCCTATCCACAACAGTGTTGTTGATCAGGACAGGGGGATGCATGCATGTTTGGTCTTTTTTCCTTAAATCAATGATCAGTTCCTTGGTTTTTTTGGTATTTAGGGAGAGACAATTAGTGTTGCAGCAGGTAACAAGATTTTGAACCTCATCCAAGTATGATGCAATATCATTCCCTATCCATTAGGAAGTCTAATGTCCAGTTCCGCATGAAGGAGTCAATGCCAAGATGTTCTAGCTTTGAGATAAGTCTAGGTAGCAGAACGGTATTGAATGCGGAACTAAAGTCGATGAACAGCATCCTAACGTGGGAGTTTTTCTCCTCGAGGTGAGTGAGGACAGTGTGAGGACAGTGACGATAATGGCTGATTTGAAGATGATTGGGACAGTACCTTGGGTAAGTGACAAGTTGAAGATGTCCGTGAGAATGCCAGCCAGTTGTGCAGAGCATGCTTTTAGTACCCTGCCAGGGACACCATCCGGACGGCAACCTTTTTTGTGTCAACCCTATTTAGGCATTCATACACCTCAGTGTACATTAGCACTAGGGGGCGGTCATTCGCCAGGTGACTGGATTTGAGGGTTGACAGGTTATTTAGCTGGTCGAAGTGGGCATAGAAATGGTTGAGCGCATCAACTTGGATATCAGAGGAGGGGGATGGGGAAGATGAGTTGTAATTAGTGAGTTCTTTTATACCTTTCCACATCTGACTGATGTTGGAGGCGTTGCAGTGATTCTCCAGCTTTGTTTTATAACCATGTTTAGCCTCGGCAATGCCCTTCCTAAGGGAGTTTTTGGCTGCCCTGTAAGCAGATCGGTCACCAGATCTGAAGGCTATGTCCCTATCTTTGAGTAAAAGCCTGATATGCTTGTTCATCCAGGGCTTTTGATTTGCAAAGATACGGATTGATTTCTGGGATGTAACTTCACTGATGCTCTCGGAGATATGACTTAGAACCGCATTCGTGTATTTGTTGATGTCAATGAGAGAGTTAGTAGTGGCAGCGGAAGCAAAAGCCTTCCAGTCAGTGACCTGAAACTTCTCTTGTAATGTAGAGTCTGCATTTTTGTGCCAGATCTTCACTGTCTTGTTTGTTGCTTTAATCCCTTTAGTGATTGGGGTATATTTGGGAGTAAGAAGAGATGATCAGAATGACCCAGGTGAGAGAGAGGGATGGTCTTGTAAGCCTCGCTAATGTTGGTATAGACGAGGTCAAGGATCTTTTTTCCCCTGGTTGGGCAATTGACGTTTTGATGCATTCCTGGGAGAACGGACTTTAGGTTGGCGCTATTAAAGTTTCCAGCAATAACGAAGACTCGGTTTGGATACATTACTTGGGCTGAATTGATGGCTGTTTGGAGATTATTCATCGCGGAGTTGGTAATTGCGTCCGGTGGAACGTACACTACGAAGACAACAACACATGAGAACTCACGTGGCAGGTAGAATGGTCTGCATCTGATGATAATAAACTCCAGGTCAGCTGAGCAGAAGGATTTTAAGGTGGAAGCATTGTTGCACCAATTTTTATTGATGAAGGAACAGACTCCACCCCCACGTTTCTTACCGGTGCTGTCAGATATTCTGTCTGCCCTTAGGAGAGTGAAGCCATCGAGTTCAACGATGCAGTCAGGGATGGATTCATTCAGCCAGGTCTCTGTGAAGAGGATGAGGTTACAGTCCCTTATCCTTTTTTGTGCAGTGATCCAGACCCTTAGCTCGTCGACCTTGTTGGGGAGGGATCTCACATTTTCTAGGAGAATACTGGGGAGTGGGGGTCTAAAGGGATTTAACCTTAATTTATCTCTTATGCCACCTCTTTTTCCCCTTTTCTTTTTATGCTGTATTTTACAGTTCAGCCACCAGGTGTCGCTGCAGTGGCCCTTGTATCTATGATCCCAGATATTGTTACATCTGTATAGCCCTTTAGGGAGATAGGACCTGGACTGCATAGCACTGGGGTAGGCACAGGAGCATGGGAGTGGGTCAGGGATCTCCCTGTTTGACCAGAAAATGCCAGGAGGAACCGCAGGGACTGAGTTCCTGAAGATTGATAACAGGGTAGAGCGATCATATCTGATTGTTCTACCTTCCATAGCAACCGCACATGCCTTTGATTCATCCATGCAATGGCTGTTGGAGGTGGTGGGTGCTGCTGCGACCAGATTCTTGTTGGGGGAGAAGCAGAGGTGAGTGTGCGGGGTAGCAGCCTAAGCTGGGGCCTGTGTGCTGCCGAGGTGGGGCCTGTGTGCTGCCGAGGTGGGGCCTGTGTGCTGCGGAGCTGGGGCCTGTGTGCTGCGGAGCTGGGGCCTGTGTGCTGCCGAGCTGGGGCCTGTGAGCTGCCGTGCTGGGGCCTGTGAGCTGCCGTGCTGGGGCCTGTGTGCTGCCGTGCTGGGACCTGTGTGCTGCTGTGCTGGGGCCTGTGAGCTGCCGTCTTTCCTGAGAGGGTACAGTGATACTGCGACTTCCTGAACGAATTCAGTGTGGCCGGGTATGTAATGTGGGTATTGTGACAGGTTGTGGCTTGGTTGCGGTTGTGATCCGAAGAGTTAGGAGAGATCATTTTGGATGCAGGGCTTTGCGAGGTACACGCACCGCCGCCATCTTGGATACACTTTAAAAGTAACAATGGAGACTGCAACTCAATCAGTCTACTACTTAACATGAGCAAGGGACAAGTTAGTGGGATATGGCAAGGATGACATCACTGCACTTCAGAGGGATCCACATCTCTCCACATGACTTTGCATCCTACTTCACTCTGACTGATTTTGCCAAACTACACATGTGACTGTGTCCGTAGCAGTCCACCTGCAGTCCATCTATCAGCAGCTTCATAAATAAGTAGAAGTCAATTCTCGACTATTTTGGAGATGCAACTCGAATTGTAGCAAGGTGAATTTGACAGGTGAATATATTCTTTAGTCAATAAGGCCCCCAAGAGTTTGTGTACTGTACCAAACACCCAATCTTAGCCACATCAGGCTCCTACAAATCAATAATGCAGCCACTTAGGCTTGGTTGTAGCCCTGTTGGTAACAGGAATATTTTTCTACTGAACCGCTGGTTTAGGTTTGTCACTATGCAACAGAGCTCGTAAAATGTATCCACAGGAGAAGAAGAATAAATGCATGAGAGAAGAGAATCAGATCTCCCAACAACAGATTAACTGCCATATATGATTGAAAATACCTGCAGAAAGCAGCCTGTTATTAGTCTTCCCAAACAAAACCCTCAATCACACTACTTTTATACATGTAGGAAGAGCATAGTGTGTTGTGGCCAGATTATTTCCCCTCCACATAGGTCAGCAGCTGAAAGTACTTTGGCTGAAAGTACTATTCAAAAGCAATTTAAAGAAGCCGACAGCAGAAATACATGTTTTATGACACAGTCTAACTGTAGCTATGGCATTTATACTGTTTCACTGACTAAGATAAGCTAACCAAATAATTGTATCTCTAGAATATATCCATTGAGTCCTAAACTGTTTCAAAAACAACCTGCTTACAATGTCAGTAAGGAATGCTAAACGATGTCGCTGTGCAGAATATTGGGTTCCTCTGTGGACAGCAACTGTTTTTTGAATATCCCTTGTTTTGTTTATAGTGTGGAGGTTTACTTGATTCTGGTACCAGCTTTATTATACCGCATGCATAAAACTGTGAATTTCTTTGCAAATTCAGTGTTTATTCACACTGTTAACTTAATACACAACCATTCTTGGCAAAACAAAGTCCATTTAAATACTGCATCTGGCAATGAAGTCCAATGGCCCAATATAATTCAGCCTAACAATATCCCTCTGGTTGTTTACACTGCTACATACACAGTTCTGGTTGGTTAACAGAGAATGCCTTCCCTTTTCCTGGGTTACCTCTTTGGGTTTCATTTTGCCAAGCAGGCATATTTCCAGTGAGGTGAGCTAAGTGTGGAACTTGCTTTATGATGGAATCAAGCAGTTTTCAAAAATATTTGAAAATAATAATTAAAAAAAAAATGAAACAAGTAACTGTAACCTCCTGCCTTTGCTACAAAATTCCTCAGTGCCATGCATTTTCCTGTCTGCCCTAAACTGTATGTTGTAGTAACGCTATAAGGTAAAAAGTAAACTGAGATTTGTTCTTTTGATTGGTATAGAATCATTGACGCAGGCTTCACATATATTATTGCATCCTTTGACATATATGAAACTGCTTTGGGCATTTTTGTCACAGCATGAAACTCTTGCTGATTATATTATTATAATTAAACAGTCTATTTGTGATATCAGATCAAGTCCCTATTTCTGATTCATTTTGTAACCTCAAGACACATTTTGGATTCAGGAAGGACAGTTTATTAACCTTGTGGCAGCTGAAAAGTTACTGTCTAGAATATTTGTTATAACAAGCAATCACATGTTTATCACTTTGTTTGATAATGGATTTTTCTGTACAATAGTGAATCTTGGACTATCTGCCTCTTTACCCAGCTCTGCCCAGAGAGTCTACTTCCCCCTAATTAATTCTTTGCTCAGCCAGCCAGCAGATGCCGCGTTTGACAGCGTCGTTGGATTTCAATCTAAAGAATAATAAGCAAAACAAGCTAAGAGATAGCAGAGTCCATAGAGCAGTATTTAGTAGGTGAATGCACACGCACACTCATATGGTGGCCAAAATGACTGATTCTAAATTGCCAGTGAATTCAATTTAAGATGAAGCTGTTTTTTTTCCTGCTGATATTGACTGTCTGTCCATCTCAGTGTGAAGCCTGCTGAACAAGCTAGCAATTCAGAATTAATATTTCTATTCCTTTTGGTATATGCATGTCATATGCTGATAAATGAGAAGCTGGTCAGAAATTCAGTAAAAACACACACACGTATCTTAAAAAATAAGCACTCCCAACACTGATTCTATATATTTGTCCAACACATGGAATACAGCTACTACTTTGATCTTGAGAAAAGTCCCAAGCTGGGACTGAAACATTGGATATACGCCTTTAATAAATACATCCAATCAATATCAATATCAAATCAAACAAGTTCCTTTTTCTGATCATAATATGCATGCATACAGAACCAGGATAGCAAGGCTGCATATATCATATTTTATATATAAAATGAGTATTGCAGTATTTGGTGATACCTTTTTTTTATTGGACTAACAGTCTTTTTAAATAAACAAGCTTTTGGAAGGTTTATTCTCCTCCCTTCATCAGGTTAAAGACAATAAGTACAGGCAATAAGATATTCTACTCAAAATGATAATGCATTTTAATGCCAAAAATACAGGGCTCAATGTAGATCTTGTATTTCTGTCTCACTATCATAACTTTTTATAATGGTAAAGTATTTACTTTTCTCTGTATGCTTTGAAGCTGTAATTGTCTTTGAAACACTAATAGTCCGAACTTACCCTCCGATCCTTCGCCTTTGCTCGCACAGACTGTTATGCGCTCGCTGATGTCCTGCACGCAGACATCAGCAAATGCTTTAAAGGGATTCCAGTCTCGGCGAGTTCGCGAGGCTCAACTCAAGTCGCCTCGCGAGACTGGAATCCCTTTAAAACGTTCGCTGACGTCTGCGTGCAGGACATCAGCAAGCACATAACAGTCTGTGCGAGCAGAGGCGAAGGATCGGAGGGTATGTTCGGACTATGCTGAATTACCCTCTAAATTCCAATATCCCCCCACACACACACCCTCGGCCTCTATCTATTCCTAGCAGTATTTACGACACCGGATTGCTTTATGCTGCAATAATTTGTTTATGTATGTTTTTTTAGCAGTTTCTCAATCTCACTATCATATCTTTATATTATGGAAAATTATGCATTTATTTATGTTTACTTTTAAACCATGAGTTTCTCTGTACCAAGAAATTCTACCACCAACCCCCCTCATGACAGGTATATTTACGACTGCTTTCTATAGTCTGTTATCTCAGTAGATTACCTTCTTGCCTGTAATTAGTATTGTTTGATACCTGATGAAGGGAGGAGAATAAACCTCCCGAAAGCTTGTTTATTTAAAAAGACTGTTTGTCCAATAAAAAAAGTATCACCAAATACTGCTTTTATATATATATATATATATATATATATATATATATATACAGTATATATATATATATATATATATATATATATATAAAGTCCAGACTTAGGTCTTCAAACAAATTGGCTGTGAGAGAAGAGAGTTTTTGACAAAGTAACATAGTAATTTGTTTGGAAAAAGACCCAGGTTCTTCATGCCCAGCACACATTACTAAGATTATGGTTGATCCAGAGGAAAGTGAAACTGCTAAATTTCTGCCATTACCATCCAAGGATCAAAACAGCTCTGACACTTGCCTCTGGATCAACCTCCTTTCATTGGTATTTCTATCAGTAACCTTTTAATTCATGGCTCGCTGGGTATAATTCCAACTCTTTCTTGAAACAATTAACTGTATTTGCCAGGACAACCTCTTTTGGAAGGACATTCCGCAATATACTGCCAAAAACATCTGAATTTTCATTTAACCCTTCCCGTCATCCACTCTTAACTCAAAGCAATATTATCATCTCTCAATTTCTTCATTCTTGAATTCCAAAGGAAAAAAAAATTTGAAAAAATGAAAATAAAGAATACATATTTTGTTGTATTTGTATAACTATGAATTATTTGTATGATTTTATTGTGTTTTCTGGGATTTATATTTCATTATGCCTATACTCCTGATAAAGAAGGCCAATATATGGAATGTGGCATTGCACTTTTCCTGCTAAAATTAGTTACTGATAAAACAAATTGGACTTTTGACAGGATAATATACTTCCTGGTATGGAACATTTACTTGAAAGATAAATGAAGAATTGCAACATAGCAGGATACACAGCATCATTCCCTCCAGAAATCACAAGGTGGGTTCTCCTGGGAGCACAATCATACAACATGGAGTCTTAAGTGACACCTCTAGCCTGCATACAAAAAGAGACCCTTAAAAAGTACTGGATGTCCAGCAGACACTCAGGCACCAGCCCTTTGTGCATTACTATCCTCTGGTAATTAACAGGTTCTAGATTAACAATTTCAATGACTAACCAAAGATTTACAAAAGTCTAATTTAATTTCTCTAAATCTCTCTTTAGCAGGATCATGCAGGTTTTAAGGTGTAAGCTCATTAGGTCTTCTATTCTCCAGGTTCCTGTCCCCACAGAGAAAGGAGAAGAAACACATTTCTAATATTTTCTTATATACAGCCTCTATGACAGTCACCTGATTTCTTTAACTAATACACCCAGTGCACACCGGGACTGTTAAAATCCCTCAAGGAAACCATTGCATAGCTTATAATACATTCTGCATAATAGCCAAAAGATGGCAATCAACAATATAACTGCTCCACTAAAGTCCTTAGAAGGACTAAACAAAGGACAATATTCTATCCCTTCAGATCACCATGGCTCACTTTTAGACTTTATTTACAATATATTTCATAAGTTTTATGTCCCAGGAACTAATGGAGTACTTATCACATTAACCGTGCAGCACAAAACAATATCTAAACAGTCTTCTGTTATGGAGCCCTTCTGGCTGGTTATTCTTGCTGGAGTGGGACTCAGTTATAAGCTGATAAATTTAAAACATTACATTATAATACCGCTGTTGGGACAAAACAATATCCCTTTATAAATAAATAATGAAATCATTACAGTTAGTGACAGAAGGCAGATTTAGACATTTAAAAAACAACAGGATCTCTGACATATTCGGTGACATTGGATTGTTTATGCAGATCTAATTATATCAGCTGCATTTCCTATTATGATCATAATAATAAAGAATGCATTTACCAACAACTGGATTTACCCAACAGGTCCAATAAAGATTCATTCAACTGCAAATGGAAATGTATTAATACAGATAATTGTTTCAGCCACAAACAATGATCATCTGCTGTAGTGGCTAACCTGCTAACCTGCACTTCATCTGACATTAAATTATTTAAAATATTGTCCTCAGTAAAGATATCAGTGTCTATAATACCTTTCCATTAATTTGGAATAAGTGCATTTAATATGAGTGAACACATGCGTCAGTCTGGCACCACTGATAGCAGGATCATTATCCCGTACTCTCCTATGTTTGCACCAATACCATATAGACAAAGTTTTAACAAGGGAATAAGAGAAGTCAAGATAAGTTGAAGAAAGTGTCATATTCCATAGCATTGCTGTTTATACCCCCCTAGTGGGTTTTGCTGATTGTTGATTATCTGACTTTGAGCCTCCTGCATTTTTCTCAGCCTTAGGCAGGGAAAAGCCCCTCTGAGTTTTCTTTACTGCCATCTGTTTCTACTGAACAGAAAAATATGGCACAGTCAGGGAGATATGGAGAATGATGTTCTACAAGAATAGCCGGGCAGATCATTTAACCTTTTGGCTTCCAGAAATATAGCCTAAAACATTCAGCACTGTACTAGTGGACAGTGCTAAACTGACATCAACAGGAAAGAGAATCCTGGTTCCACACAGCTGCTGTAGTTTTAGAGGTCACTGCTTAAATACATCTGTCCACATGTGTGTGTGTGTGTGTATATATATACAGTATATATATATAAAAATGTAAATTGAAAAAGAAAAGCAGTGCAAACCAATATTTAGTGTATGATGATGATTATCCTTTGAGAAAGGGCATGTTTGCCCAAAACATATCATGATGGACTAAATAAATGGCACAGTAGTTACACTACATACTGGTCTGCACTGCATTTTTTTTTTTCAATTTACATGTACTAAACTGACACCCATAAATGGAAACGAAAGGCAGCTATGTTGTATATTATATTTATACAGGACTAGCATGTTTGTAGCATATGTACATATTTGTTCATATGGCAGTGTTTGTTTTGGCAATCTTAAACCAACAAAGTTTAATTGTGCTGATTGATCACATCTCCCAAATGTCAGGTGCTATATAACTTTTTGGGCAACATTAAAACAGCAATTTGCCTTATGTATTTTGTACACTTCTTCTACTTAGTCCAGGCTAATCTTTAACTACTGCTCAGTAAATATTTGCAAGACTGATTAAAATTCATTCATAACACATAACTTCCTATAAACTGTTTCAACTTTTATTTGGTCTACTTTGATTTTTTATCTTTTGATTTAACTTAATTTAATTCAAGATTAATAACTTAGATCAAGTTGGCAGATTATTGGGAGGGGCTGGCGAGGACCAAGCAATCATGCATGGGCAAAATTTATTAAAGGCGGAAGTTTTACCGATTGATTGATCGGAATTTGCATTCGATCGATCGGAATTTAATTTCAATCGATCGGAATTTAATTTCGATCGATCACATTGCCAGCTTCGCCTTTAATAAATTTTGCCCCATATGGTGTACATAGGCACAAATGACAAAGTTAGAGTTAGGTGGAAGGTCCTTAAAATTAATTTCAAGGAAGTAGGCTGTATACTTAGAAAAAGTGTGGTATTTTCAGAAATATTACCTGTACCACAAGCCACACTAGAAAGGCAGTGAGTGAGATTAATAAGTGTCTCATGAACTTGTGTAGGAAAGAGAGGTTTGAGTTTTAGGAGCACTGGGCTGACTTTTCTGTGGGCTACAAGCTCTTCAGTAGGGACAGGCAGCACTTAAATGGGGGAGGTGCTGTTTTATTGGGGGAAAGCAGTGTTTAAACTAGGGATGGGGGTAAGGGAAATCATACAGGTAGCGGGCAAGATAGTGTGGATAGGGAACAGGGATTAATTAATAAAGCTATGAAACTTTGGGTGGGATGGAGGGATAATAGTTGATAAGGTCAGGGTTAAAAACAAAACTAAGCAAAAGCTGCTGAACTGTATATGACAAAAGCAGTTGCACGTGGACATCAGCGAACGCTTTAAAGGGATTCCAGTCTCGGTGAGGCAACTCTTTTGGTCTTGCCGAGACTGGAATCCCTTTAAAGCGTTTGCTGATGTCCGTGTGCAGGACATCAGCGAGCGCATAACACCATGTGCGAAGTGAGCCGAAGGATCCGGACCTCACTTCGCACAATGGTGAATTCCCCCCAAGTTTAAGAGTATTTTAAGATTTTCTAATAAAAGTAAATTGCTTTTGCTGCTTTCCCCCAGTTCTTCTTCTATTTTTGCTACAGTGTTGAATTTCATCTGTTTTTTTTTTTATTTTATCAGATGAATTTCCATTATCCACTATAAGTTAAAAGGGGCCCCCACAAAAACACAAAAAAATGTAGAATACCCCAAAAACGGTAAGACCTAAAATAAATAATGAAACTTAGGGCAAATAACTTTATCCTCTGGTTTTACCCTGTGCTAAATGCTGCTCTAATGAAATATTATTCTTAGACATATTAGCATTTTATAACCCAAAAATAACAAACAAGGAGAACCGCGTTATGACAATATCCTTTGGAAGAGAAAACTGAAGGGGAGTAGGGAAATCTTGGAGAACTTCCTGATCTTCAGCTCAGTCTGAGAGGGAAAACTTTCAGGGCCCCATTCTGAGAAGTCTGAATAGCAGCATTGAGCTCTGAATGTGCATCTATTCTCCAATTCCCCAGGATTTCTTAACTATGAAACACTTTGCATTATTTTGTGTGCATGTGCACAGGAACTTCTACTACTGACTAAGCAGAGAAGTGATGCAAAGGTGTGAATGCGACTAGGTGAACTGCTCCAAAGTTACATTTTTGACTTTGCCATTTCAAAGTGATGAATTGGGGGGGTTGATGGCAGGGCTCCAGTGTTGCGTAAGGTGACTATTTATTCAAAAGTGACAATGGTGGCTGCGACTAAGTGAAAGCATGACCTAGATACAAGGTGACAGAGAAATAGATATATTACAGTATCACATTTATTCACAGAATACAGTTAGCGGAATATGGTGAGACTGACGTCACTACCCTTCACTTGTCGAATTCGTCTCATTTCCATTACTTCTCATCCTACTTCTATCCACCTGACTATGCCACACTACGCATGCAACAGTAATCACTGTTGTTCGCCTGCTCGACAAGTGTATTCACAGCTTAGTCAACACTGAGAAGTGAATTTGTGTATATTTTGGCATTGCGACGCAAACTGTAGTGAGGTGAATTTAACAAAAAAATGTGTCCCTCAGTCACACAGTCTAGAGTGGAGCTTCAACTGTAGGTAAGAAACAAAACAAACTGCAATGCCATTCATTTCAGGAGAAACCTTGAGAAAAGCAGACCCTATTAAACAAGATGTCGCTCCTACTAATAGGAGTTGGCGATGGACATGCTGAATATTTAATCAGAGCTCTAAAAGCTTGCTTAAATTGCTGTGAGTGCCCGATCCAATGGATAATACATCTTCCTAAAACGAGGTGTCAAAATCTTTCATTGCAGAGATATAAGAGCGGGGAGCTTAGAGCAATAGGGAGCTATCCCAATTCAGTACTCCTCCCCCACGAACAGCTCCGTAATGTACCTATTTCTTTTTCATTTACCAATTAATAAAAGAACTGCTGACATTACGTTGCTAGGTACAAGCAGAAACCAGGGCCCCCCTGCTTATATTTTCCCTTGAGCATCACCTTGGAGTCTGTAAAAGTGTTTTTCTTTCTTCCATTACTTTTATTGCTTTCATAATATGTATTTATTTAACTGAAAACCACAGGCTTATCGACACTTCTATCCTCCTTTTCCATTTTAGATTTACGTAGAGCACTCTGCATACTGTTAGTGCTGAGCATATATAATTATAAATACAGAATATTTATAGGTACATGACCTCTAGAAATTGTTTTTGTTGTGATAATTGTAACATGAACCAGCAACATTTGACAATGAATGAATACAATAACATTTGTACAACCACTTTACATGACAGCCCTTCCCCCTACACACACTCTGCAACTTGTTTCCCTGGCTGGTTGCCCCAGATTTTGCCCATCTCACTATACCCCCAAGCAGGCACTGATGAAACAAAAAAAAATATTTATTTTACACAGCCAGAATTGGTGGGAATAGCTCATGATTGTTACCATGCAATTAGAGATAATTATGGTCCACTTCTGCATCTTAGTTAGCCACAGCATTGTACATTATTAACAGAGGCGGAATTTGCTTCCATTTTAGTGTCTGCTGGTCGACAAACATGTAGCAGAAGTAAAATAGTATTCCCAATAAAATCAACTGAGAAGTAAAACTGTGATAAATGCGTATACTACATTTTACTACTATAAATCCGACCATTAGCAGGGTCAATCGCTATATTTGTGTTCCATAAACTTTAAATATCAGTGGGTATTGGATTGGGTAAAGTTCAAAGTAGTTTCTGAAAAATCAGAAGTATCGTGGCAGCAGTGGATGGTAAGAGAACAAACAGAAGAGGGGTCAACCCCAAGTGTGATATTGTAAGGTACAACTGTAAAAAAGTGACAATAGTGGTATCACAATTAAATGCTGCAAATTTAAAGAAATATATTTCTTTTTAAATATCTAGTGCAATGTGTGTATGAAATACAAAATAAAAGAGGAGTAGGTCTCAACTTATACAAGTGCAGTGAAAAGAGACAATCCCCTACTTGGGAATGCTAAACCATGAGTATAGCTGACGCTTAACTTAGGTGTCACCATATATGCAAACGTGAGTGACTTGTGAATCACATACAATTTAATAGGTGATAAATCTGGGTTGGTGGGTGGGAGTAATCCCCCCTTTTCAGTAGCACTCACCAAACAGCGCTACGAGAAAGCACTTAGAATGTATTTAAAGATGTTCCAGTATAAACGGGTACAACGAGTACTGAGTAAAAAAAATTACATTTTTCACTGGCTTCACTTTCGCCTTCTTAGCTTGTTAAAGGAAATATTATCTTGTTGCCACCACTTTAATTTGTGGATATTTTTTGAGTCCTGGACTCCCCATTAATAAGCAGAAGAATCCCGCTCTTGTTCTTTCCTTTTATTATCGTTTTTTCCTTAGGGCGAGGTAACAAAAGAACTCGAGAGGGTCTACTACAGCCATTTTATAATGCATTTATCCCTTTTATGCTAGGTTCACACTTGAGTATTATGCGCAGCGTATTTAAAAAAAAAACCCTCTGGCAAAAATACGCTGAGAAAAAATGCCAGAGAGAACAAAGTGTTCACACTGGCGTATAATGCGCAGCGTATTTCGCTAGAAAGCTGAAAATTTGCTGAAAAAAAAATCTTTTTGAATGTATCAAAAACCAACTGAAATTAGGGAAAAAGCTTTTTTAGTTACAGCGAAGTTTCCTAGATGCTTTTCCGCTATGTTTTTTGGCATATGTTTGACTGCTCCATGTCATTGTAAAATTGACGATGCCCGGAAATCACGTGGGCTATTTCTTTGAAAATGCAGCGCATTATACACTGTGTGTGATTTGTAATTTCCCATTGAAAATAATGTAGTCACATAAAATTCGCAGTGCTCTGTGCGCTCAAAGAAATAGAGCAGGCAGCGTTCTAGCGGAATACGCTGCGCATTATACGCTAGTGTGAACACTTTTCTTACATTTACATTGTTCTCTACGTATTTTCGCTGGCGTCTATTCTGAGCGTATTCTGAGGGGTTTTTTTTTTTAAAATACGCTGCGCATAATACGCTAGTGTGAACCTAGCCATAGCCTTCTTATTGTCAAAGTGGTAGTAGTGAGTGATACAATTATCTACTGGGTCCCTCACTCAAACACGTGAAGTGTGCAAATAGATCACTGAAATCCTATTTTCCCTTGTTCTTGGGACAGGTATTAAAATTCCACATGATGTACAAGTTGGGAATGGATATGAAATATGTTCTTCATTATGACAAGAAAGTGAAAGCAATGATGGATGACCCAACATTTATAAAACTTCATAAAGCCCACAAACATTACCCCCTTGAAGATAGAACAATCTTAAAGAACTACTATTGAAAGAACTACACCACAAAGCCAACAAAAACAAAGAAAGAGATATTCTTCCTGAACATAAAAAAAAGAAAAACAGAATTCCTATGACAAATGAAAATAAACCAATTCAGTTGTTTCCTACAAGGAAAGGATTAAAGTCAATGTAATCAACGCACATCTACAAAACATCTAGAAAATATCAATATATTCAGATCTTTAAAAAAAAAGATTTAAAAATGCTGTTTCACTTTTATCCATGAGGATTTAAATGCCAATAAAGGAATAAAACAGGGCCTTTGTTGCTCTCTTAGCGATAATTGTATGTCAGCAGCATAAGCTTCCAAACAACACAAGCTTGCATATTATATAGATGCAGAGGCCCAGCTAAATGATTAAGCTTCTAACCAATTTTGGAAAGGTAATTGAAAATGTTGTACCAGTCCAAAATAGTAGACAAGTTATAATATTTACTATTCTTTCTAATCTTTCTTCAGTAAAAGAGAATGATAATAAAAATGTTTCACCTCTCAGCAGCTTTTAATACCTGGACTTTGAAAACCTAACTGAGCAACCACTGATTATGGTCTGGAAGGGACTATGATCAAAATTAATTCTTCAGCATCAGAAAAGAAAGCAGAAAATATTTTTAACCGTAAAATACACAGAAGCCTCAACAACAACTATAATATAAAATGTTTCTGTATCTAGCGCGTCCACTCTTTGGGTGTTATTGAACAAAGCGAGAATTAGACTGTCGAAATGAATTCTCATCTCTACAGCTCGAACTGTCTACTCATTAACTAAACAGAGGATTCCCATAGTGAATTTGTGACTGCATCAGTAGTTGTCTAATGTGTAGCATGTGACTGTCATTGGCTGTCAAATTCGCCATATCGCAGAGTTTGCTGAATAGTCGAATATGGGGAAGTGGCGAATTCACACCTTTACGAGAGAATTCGTGACTTTAGTCAATCACCTCCTTTGTCTTTATTCCAGCTTTTATTGCACATTTCTTCTAAACCCCTTCAAAGTTCAGTTCTATATGGACCTTGATTTGCTTCTGTTCTAAAGATACTCGTATACTTTATTAAAAACAAGAGGAATTTATGACCACATCTTCTCTATATATGTATGATTAGTAGTCATTGTTGTTTTAGAACTTACGAATGGTGCATATAACTCAAAACTTGTATTGGAAAATGGGATCATCTCTGCACCTGGGTTTTTTTTTACTACTTTGTACAAAACCACTTCTAGCTGCTTTCCAAAGATCTCAGATATAGACTCATCAGCCTGTACATCCTTTTCTCCACTATTATTACATCTGTCCAATTTTGGTGGTATAGAGCAAAGGTTTTTTTCTATTTCTGTAATGGAGTCTTGACAGCTAACACATTCTTTTACACACAAAGCATTGTTTTCTCACAGATGAGAATGTGAAGCATTATCTTCTCCTGCCTCTGAAAAATAAAAGCTGATAGCAGCAGTTTTGGCCATCTACCAGGTCTTGCTTGGCTGGTTGAAGTCCCATTCACTCTCATATGTTTTATTCCGTTACTGTAGATAGCTGTAAAATTATGCAGGGTGGTTCCGCATGATTAAACCTTGTTTAGAGCTGCAGTCCCTGACTTTACCTACAGAAATATTTAGCCAGAGCAATGCTCTACTAAGGTCCTGTTGCACAGTTCCATCCTACATCCTACCTAAGGCATTGTCTCTAAAGTGTATATCTGGGGGCAGTGGGGCATTCTAAACTGCCAAGTGCACTTAACCTAAAGCATACTTGATGGACTGGACATTATGGCATCCGTAGCAGGAGTTAACTTTACTTCTCATGGAAGCTGAAGGAAGTGGATTACTTCTATTAGGTTCATTGGACAAGACCACAAAGTGAAAGTTGGCAAGGATGACAATCTAAACAAATGTTAGGCAATTGGGAGCTGCCTGAAGGGACCACATGCGACCACTAGGAAAAATCATTAGTAAGCATAAATACAGTTTCTTCCAGCTATGGTTATCACATTCAACTATAAATATCTGCCTCAAAAGATACCATATTTGTGAGTGACAACTGGCTCATATTCAATCATGAGGTGTTTTTTTTTTTTTTCAACTTGCCAATTACTACATCCCAAGGCCACTTAACCTATATTAAACCCCACAACCTTAATATTACCAACAATGTAAAAAAATAAATAAATGTTTAACTATGGCCTATGAAACATACATGCAAATCCATACAGCTCTTCCAAGCTCTACTCTATCATTGTTTTTTGCAAGGAGTAAAAGTTAATACCTTTTTGTGGAGCATGTGACCATTTCAAAAAATGCTCATTAACATTAAACAACTAAAGAACTCTGATAAAACAGTAACATACCCATGACAATTCCCAAATCTAGAAAAGTGTGATATAGTCATAATCCTGACCCTAGGCAGTTAACTGTAACCCAAAAGCAAACAAAAACGTGCCACAGCAAGTGTGTTATCCTACAAATAGGCTATAAAAATAGATAGCCTTGGATAGGCATCAGATGTAACATGCAATAAAAATAAACACTTGTTTGAAACCACAGTAAAAAGAATATGGTCACCTCATTTTCTATCTCTAGAGAGCTTAAATTATTACTCGTCTTATTTTATTGATAGGCAACTTTTATCTCTATAGATATTGTAAAACCGGTAGTGCTGAAGCTTGCCTAGCACCCACTTGCCCAATTAATACACGTTTGCATGTTTTTTTTTTATAGTAATAGGATTTAGTCCACTCTTAGGTACAACTACCCAATAACCAACCGATTGTGTAGAAACTGCGAAATAGCTGTGTGGATAAAATTGGCATTACTAAGAGTGGATGCAAATTTCACCTTAATTGGTAAAAATGGCAAAAACTTAAATCTTCACCCATATTAATGAATATGGTTAAATTAAAACTGCTGCAAATGTTAACAAATGCAAAACACACCCATTACATCTGCAACTAATACACGAAGTAACTATGCAGTAAACTTTGACAAATACTCCCGTACATCAACTCCATTTTTGTAACCTGTAAAATCAGGTAAAAAGGTCAAGTAGAGCCTAAAGGACAGATACAGCAATAAGCTGAAAAGGAGCAAGTTTTATGATGACCTTAGCCTTTCCTCTGCACCCTTTTTTGTTGAACAAACCAACGCAATAAAAGTATTTAGCCAGTGACATCAGCACCAATGCAGGGAAGAAGAATAATGGTTCAATGCAACAAACATACACTTTAGGACATTTATAAAAGTTGTAAAAGGGTTTTTGATCATTTGATGCCGGAGAAACAGTATTTTTAAATATGCTGATTTGCCTATTTAAAAAGCATTTAGTGCTGTTTTGGAAGTCACTTTTTGATGCATTTTTTTACATTGAAAAGTTATTTGTGTTGCTATTTTTTTCCCCCTAACGCATCCCACAGGGACTGATGTTCCTCCAGACACCCATGCACTAGATGACTGGCCCCACAGTAAAGTAAGTGATCTCAAAGAAGGATTTTCCATAGAGCAGCCCCACTGAAGGAAGCTGGGTGCTTCCCAAGTAACCCTCCTCTGTAAGCCACTGGAAAACTAATGTCTTCATCCCCCATGGGTAAATATGTATTTCATTGTGCTGTATTTCCAAGTGTTTTTCTCATTTACTGCAACATACTAAGATGTTCTATTTGTATAAAAAAAAGTCTTACCCCTGTTAAAGCAAACAAACATTGGAGCCCAATATATTTTGAATGTAAATGCACCTCATGCCAAATTATACTTATGTTCAAGTGAACTCTACAGGGGGTTATTCACTAAGGTGCGAATTCGATTGTCGAATTCGCAAACAGCGGATTCCCATAGTAAATCCGCTACAATTTCCCCACTGTAAAGTCGCGACAATTTTTTATAGTTAAGATTGCGGCAATTTTCTCCATAATAAAGTTGCAACTGCGAAAATATTCTCATTATAAAGACACAACTGAGACAGTAGCAGAGTATTGCAACTGTGTTAATCTGGCGAATTCGCACCTATACACAACGATTTGGACTTTAGTGAATAACCCACATCTGAGTCTATGATTCTGTAGTTGCTAGAATGGGCAGAGAAATTTGACTCTTGAAGGGGATCAGCACATCCTAGCTAACTATAGTGTAGTTTGTATTTATGTACATGTTATGTCCAGTCAGCAAACAGAACCAGGGGCATACAGTATGTATTAGCCACTGTCATAATGTGAAGGAGCGGTGTGTTGGATAGGCTGAGACATTTTTTTTATTACCAGTGCTTCTACTCAGATATTGAGTGAAACTAACAGATGACCATTTAATAGTTCTATGCAGCAACCCATAACTTACTGCCTAGAACCGCCTCCTCCTTTTATAATAAAAACTCTGGTCCCCTTCCTCACCTAATCTCAGTTGTACCAATTCATAAAACATTAAACAGTTTTTTTAGCAAGTGACTGCACATTGTTAAAGTATTTGTAGGATAATTAAACTACTAGAGATATTTCATTCTCCTACTCATGGTGTAGAACTGGGGTCTGAAACTTGGTCAGGTAAATGGGCCACACATTAAAGGGGCATTAAAGCCTGTAAAAAAAGTGGTTTCTATTTACTTCCCACATAGCTTAAAGTCCAACAAGTGTTAAAAAGACAGGTTTAGGCTTCCCCTAACAGAATAATCACAGCAACAGACAAGAAAACAAACACTTTGAGCAGAAGTTATCAGTGAATCCTAGTCCTTACTCGTTACCTCTGTGCAGTCTATTACTTGTGTGCAGCATTTAAATTACTAAGCAGCTTTGACTCTGAGCTGGTTTAGGCTGCTTTTCTGCAGTGTTTTGGTCTCTCATACCTGTCTTGCACTAACGTGAAAGTGAATTTTGATAGTTTCAGAAGGGGAGAGCATGCTCAGTTAGTCAGCTTAGCCCTTGACTAAAAAGGAGGGGCTAGGGTTAGTTGAAAACCCTCCAAGTGCTCATTTTTTTCTACAATTGGTATGAGTATTCAACAAAATAGGTAAGACAAAACCTGACATTTTAACACTTGTACTTAATACCAGGTGGCCAAAAAATAGAAATCTGTTTGTTTATATGCTTTAGTGTCCCTTTAAGAGTGTGTGTGAGAGACACAGGGCTCCAGTGATTTATAAAGATCCAGTTTGCTCCCAGAACCAACAGCCACTTGACAATACACTGAATTTCCACACAACTTCCTAACTTTTTCCAGAGGTAAATCTACTTTTATTAACTTCTTGGTTTATCAGGAACTTAGTTTGCAATATTTTAGTCAACACAATAGCCCTTTTTCATGCAAGAAATTTTATCTAAGAAAGTTTGAAGCTGCTGAGAAAATTCAGTGTATCTGACAAGGTAACCCATACAGTATAGGTAGTGTTGGGACATGTGGACTACAAGGGTAATTTTACCACGGATAAAAAAGGAAATAAAAATACAAAGTGCACAGTCTACATTGTGTTCTTGACAATCTCCATATTTTATATATATTTATCTTGATTTATTCTTACTTTATTTGTCTATTAATGTCTGGAGTATTACATTCTGACTCTAACTCTATCTCTCCATCTCAGGATGGCCAATAAACATTTTTCTGTGTGTCAGCTGGGGATGTAGAAATAAAATGCTATTCTATCAATGATATCATTATATTAGTAACATGCAGAATTTTCGGGGTGTTGATTTGAATTAAGCAAATAATTCAACAAATAACTCAGCAAATAACTCAACATAAAATGGGGTAGGGGTTGAAACAAGACAGTAAACAGGATGAAGCCGATATAGATGACAACAACAAGAGGGGCTGAGGCACAAACTGGAGAAAAGGCTGAGATGCAGCGCAAAACTGGAGAGAACGAGACGCAGCGCAGAACTGGAGAGAACGAAATTCAGCGCAGAACTGGAGAGAATGAGATGCAGGGGAGAATGAGACGCGGCGCAGAA
>WMED01004788.1:424-18386 GCA_019650415.1 Pipa parva
ATCATACAATACAGCACACATCATACAATATATCATGCAATACATCATACAATACATCATGCAATACAGGGTACATCATGCAATACAGCATACAATACATCATGCCATACAGCATACATCATAAAATATATCACGCAATACATCATACAATACAGCACACATCATAAAATATATCATACAATGCAGCACACATCATACAATATATCATGCAATACATCATACAATACAGCACACATCATACAATATATCATGCAATACATCATGCAATACAGCACACGCCATACAATATATCATGCAATACATCATACAATACAGCACACACCATACAATATATCATGCAATACATCATACAATAAAGCACACATCATAGAATACAACACACATCATACAATATATCAATCATACAATATATCATACAATACAGCACACATCATACAATACAGATCATACAATATATCATACAATACATCACACATCATACAATATATCATACAATACAGCACACACCATACAATATCATACAATACAGAACACATCATACAATATATCATACAATACAGCACACACCATACAACAACATACAATACAACACACACCATACAATATCATACAATACAGCACACATCATACAATATATCATATAATACAGCACACATCATACAATACAACACACACCATACAATATATCATCCAATACAGCACACACAATACAAAAACATACAACACACACCATACAATATCATACAATACAGCACACATCATACAATATATCATATAATACAGCACACATTATACAATATAACACACACCATACAATATATCATCCAATACAGCACACACCATACAACAACATACAATACAACACACACCATACAATATCATACAATATAGCACACATCATACAATATATCATATAATACAGCACACATCAAACAATATATCACATAATACAGTACACACCATACAATATCAAACAATATATCATACAATACAGCACATATCATACAATATAGCACACATCATACAATATATCATACAATATAGCACACATCATACAATATCATACAATATATCATACAATACAGCACACATCATACAATATATCATACAATACAGCACACACCATACAATATCTCATACAATACAGCACACACCATACAATATATCATACAATACAGCACACATCATACAATATCTCATACAATACAGCACACATCATACAATACAGCACACACCATACAATATATCATATAATACAGCACACATCATACAATATATCATACAGTACAGAACACATCATACAATATATCATACAATACAGCACACATCATACAGTACAGCACACACCATACAATATATCATACAATACAGCACACATCATACAATATATCTTACAATACAGCACACACCATACAATATATCATACAATACAGCACACATTATACAATACAGCACACACCATACAATATATCATACAATACAGCACACATTATACAATATATCATATAATACAGCACACACCATACAATATATCATATAATACAGCACACATCATACAATATCATACAGTACAGATCATACAATATATCATACAGTACAGAACATATCATACAATATATCATGTTTTGTAAAGATTTGAGTCAGACAGACAAGTTAATGTGTATGTTAATATAAAGCACATTAGGTGTAGATAGTAAACCCTGTACAAGTGTTTGATAATAAGTGCGGTACAGCAGTAGTTTCCCTTTAGCTGGCAGCGCTAGGGTTAAACTTGCTCTTCCAGTCAGCCTCTGCATTAGCGATCTAACCCCGCCACATGTGACAGACACACCGGAGCCGATCATAAACCACATTCACTATTCACTAAACAGTTCAGCCTCTGCTAAAGACTGTCCTCTAGAGAAACTACATATCCCAGAATGCGCTGAGAAACTTCTACTGCGGAAGCATTTCAGCTCAGCAGACACCCAGTACCTCCTCCACGTGTTGCACAAGCTGCTTTCAGTGTAGGCCAGGGTAATGTGTTGTCCCTCTGCACTGCTTCCTGATCATGTGCTGCAGCAGGGTGTATTCATATGTCTACCCAGATTGCTTAGTTATGTGTGCCCAGGCTTGTCTGCTTCAAATACAGATTAAACATTAATATTAATAAAGGAAAAGATGCAGCTGAACAAGAAATAGGAAACACTGGCTAATGAGGGGTCCAACTGATCCCCCAATTGCAAATTCAGTGCTACTCAAAATAAAGGATTCCTTTGGAGGGATGTTATAAAATGAAAAAGAAAAAAAAAATCAGCAAATTCAGGCCAACGTATCTTTAGGACGTGCTTTTCTATTGTACTTATCTGACACAGTTTGACCTTCGGCGTTCCCACTCCTCCTATCTTGTTGCATTCTTCGAGTCATGTCCATATGCTCGGCAGATACGCAGAAAAAAGCGCTCCGGCGCGTGGTCACACTAGTGTGACTGGAGCAGTGAAGCATAATGGTGGTTTGCAGCATACATTTTTTTTTAAAGCGCAGTATATATGTGTTAGTGTGAACGCGGCCTTAATCACATCACTCCAGAAAAAGTTTATTTTGTATTATTCCGATATTACTTATTTAAAGAGTTTTTACAGCTTCATCGAAATATGCCAAAAAGTTGTTTTTTTTCTCATATGTAAATCAGCAGAAACCTTTATAAATACCCCCATTAGTGTAACATCTCAGCATGGAGGGTACATGTCATACAGAATTCTGACGTAAAATACACACAAGATAAGCAATCTTCATTTCTTCTGTTACAGAATCATAATCCTTTTCACATCCTGCTTCCTCTACATCATCGCTTGATTTCTCTTCTACACACGCTCAGAAGCAGTTTGAGGAAGACAAGATGGTATCATACCCAATTAAATCCTTATTATTATATATCATTCTGTTCAGGAGACATTGCTCTTTAATATTTATCTTGGTTTTTGTGGTTTTCATGTTGGTGTGACTCAGTATTTTGATAATTTTTTTTCTGAAAGCTGGCAGAAACCACAGATTTCCATGAGGATTTGCATCCAGAATTCCACATTTACAGCAAAAAGCATTGCATGCCTACAGTATATAGCTGAAAGTGGGAATTCGTAGAAGATATATTAATTTGCAGTTTCTAAAAAAAATTGTTTTGACTCTATATTTTATACTTTTTTTTTAAGGGAAAACAATAGAAACTTCAAATTTTCATGAGAATTTGTGTTAAGAGGCTGGAGAACTAATTTAACTGTATGCAATTGTGATTGCTGTCTCTCAAACCTAAATTTGTCCAACAGGTTCTTCAATCCATTGGACACATTTACTTATTTTCTTTGCATCTTTCTATCCCAGGGATTGTGAACCTTTTTGGGGGAGAGAGCCATGAATGCCACATATTAATTGCGGCTATGCCCAGCTACCCTTGAATTTGCCACCGCTGACGTCATACTTGATGTCAGTGACTCCGGATTGGCTAGCAATCCAGAAGCACTGGAGAGATATGTCTCCACAGCACCTGCTGCCATTCTGCTGGCAGCACTGATGAGTAGTACACACATGCAAGCACTGCTCATTACAGTCTGTGTGCCAGATGCAGCCATCAAAAGAGTCACATCTGGCTCACGAGCCATAGGTTCCCAACCCCTGTTCTAGTCTATGCTTGGCATTGAGCATGGTGACCTTAGGCTTGTGTGTTTCTTTTCAGCTATGAAAACCCATTTCTTACACCTTGTGACACAAATCTGGTAGAAAGAAATCTATCAGTAAGTATTTAACCCCTCTTCAGAATCACGCCTAAAGAAGTAAGTAGTTAACCCCCCTTCAGAATCATGCCTAAAACAATGAGAATTGAGTTCCACTTTAAGTATACATAATGTGGGTGTTATTCACTATAGTCCAAATTGTTGCATATAGGTGCGAATTCGCAAAATAAAGACAGTCGCAATAGGATGCTACTGTTGCAGTCGCATCTTTATAATGAGAATATCGTCGCTGTCATGACTTTATTGTGGGAAAATTGTTGCCACTTTACAATGGGGAAATTTCCTATGCAAATCTGCTGTTTGAGAATTCGACAGTCGAATTTGCACCTTAGTGAATAACCCCCAATATATTTTGATTTACCAATCAGTGATATTTGAAATACAGATTATCCTTATTATTTAAGTAAATGTTAATTAAAGGAGCAAAAGCAATGCATAGTGATACAACTGATACAGCAGAAAAAAAACCCCAAAAAAAAACGTAGTGGAATTAGTCATAAGAATAAACTGTACCATACAATTTTATTTTTAGATATATTCGAAAAGTACATTTTCATCATGTGTTCTGAGTTACCATAGCAACCTTATAATTGTTTTCCTTTGTAATGTAATACCTCACAAGTCCAATACTTAATAGAGATTTCTCCAAGTATATGAAATAATTAAGTCCGCTTTATAACATTCCTTATATAATCAATATCTGTGCATCTCCCTCCTGCCTGAGGGGTGATTTTATTTTCATGGTCTTCATTAACATACATATTTACTGGAAGCTACAACAATAATAATGATTTCAGACTAATCACCCTCTTCCAAACCCATCAAATAATAAACCAACAATAATCTTGTCACAGAGTTATGTATACAGCTTTGTACAAAATAAACTAATTCATGACTTGCCGCTTTACCTCTATTGATTTCACAGATATAAAGAATCAGTCATTGGTAATTATATTATAAAATGACCCCACGGGTTAATGGTATTCTGGAGACTTGCACTGGACTCAAGACCATGTAGTTGTATTAAATTGCAAAATAATGGGAGATACAGACTCAAGTTACTCACTATAAAGAAGAGATGGTGATTAAGGGGATGGGAGGAAAGTTCTGCTCTTGAAGAGTCAAAGTAGGCCAGAGGCAATACCAGTAACACCAGCAAACAGAAAATGATCTTATTCGGATAAGCATGGCAGTTATTCTTGTATAGTACTGGTAAAAAATGGATATTTGAAATTGAATTTCTGATTTGTTTTATTTCATTTTCTCTTTCTTTCCTGTGGTTTCAGCCATCTTTTATCTGTTAAGTAAACAACCACCACCTAGTCCTGTTGTTTCTAGTGGAACCTTATAGAATACATATTAATAAAGTGCCCCAGATGGCACAATTTAAATGTAACTATCAGAGACAAACTAAACCAATAAAAATCAGCAATTCAACATGAAAAATGATATACAAGTTCTGCGTAGGAATAACTGCCACGACAATCCAAACACAAATTTTATTTTTTTTTAATGTTACTGCTCCTTTTAAATTCTTGTGTTTGTGTTTTGAAATCCATGCATTAAATGACAGTACTGGCATCATTATGATCTACTTTATACATGAAAGTGGTCCTTGGTATCACATTCTCTGACCAAGGAAAGCATTATGTAATACTAATCCAAGATACTACTGTCATAAACAAGACATGTTCATACTTATATTGACATTGAAATGAAGAGAGTGGGTACCCAGCTAGTGAAATCTACTATAATGCAGGGGACACTAAGCAGGTTCTTTCAGTTATAAACTAGGCCTGACATGTGTACAGGACTCTGCTTACATTGTGTCCTGTTGCCATCAACTGACATAGTATATGTATGTGTGAAGCCAAACACTCATCTCTGTTGCTGAATATTGTGCTCAAATTGAGGAGCATGTTGTTTTACTGGTATGCAGCAGCCCTATAAAATCACTTCTGTTATTTCCCAAGAAATGTAGTTTTCATGTTTTAATGAGATCATATCTATGTTTGGTGTGTCAGCATAACTATGGTGCTTTCTATGTTTGCGTTTAGCTTCTATAGATTGAGATTGACATGTCTGGAATTGCTGAAATGTTGTTGCCTCTCCTTCTGCCCCATGTCGTGCAGGGGAAAAGTGGTCTATGAGATTCCATACCTGCATGGTGACATGGTTACCTGTCTGACAGAACTCTGTCTGGTAACTGTGGACACAGCCCTTGAAACCTGTCCTCTGCTATAAAAATATAACCTATCCAACGTAGAGAGGTAAAGGGGCACTATAGTGCCAATATAACTACACATATATATAAAACTCCTTTATACTAAGCCAATTATTGAGACAAATAGTTAAGGAAAGTTTAGGGAAGAAATTATACTTGCCATGTGTTTCCTTTAATTAGTTTTCCTAAGAGCTGACATTTTGTCCTCACCCTCCCAAGTTAGGCAACACAAGAAGAAAAAGTTGTCTAACTGCTATTGGTTAAGCTGTGTGCTGACCTCTTGGCCTCATTATTTACATTTGGAAAGCAGGAGATTACAGACGATAAGCTAACTTTTGTGCAGGCGTTAAGTAATAAGTAGGGTAAAATGTCTGGGGGAGGTACCTTTTCATGGAAAACTGGCCAGTACAGGTCACACACATTTCCTGGTGTTGAAATTTATCAGTGCTGCCTCATCAGTCATTCTGTTTCAGATGAAACATTTACTGGGGAGAATCCCTTCTCATTAAGATATAGTACTACATATCAAAAGATGTAATCTGACTATAGTTCCCCTTTAAGTCTAGAAGGAGGGCTGGGCCTCTGTTATCACATGGTGGGTCTGCTAAAGCTAATAAGAACATGTAAGAATTCAAGGACACAGCCTTCATATCCTAAAGAGGCCCACAGTAATGTAGGCTGCCAACATGGACCTAAAATATGCCCCACAATCATCTTCTGCAGCATAAGCAGGTTTCTGCAGGAAACATGCATCCATTTGACAAGTTTAATTACCAATAGTATGCTCAAAATTTTTTCCGTAGTCATTCAGTCCAAGTGAACTCACTTTCCTTAGATTGTGAGGCATTAGATTTCCACCATTGATAAATAAGTTCTACAGACAGCATACTGATACCTTTTAAGAAAAGTAACAAATAAAAATTATAGACTTCATGTTTTTAATCACTAAGTAAAACACTAGAACAAATTTTATTGTGAAAAAAGAAATGAAAAACCCATCTAAAACTTATAGAGCAGGGGTGTCAAACTCAAATACACAGTGAGCCAAAATGAATAACTAGGACAAAGTCATGGGCCAACCTTGATATTTATTGAAAAATTGTCTACAACTGAGTAAGCTTTTCCTTCTCATCAGATATAATGATGAACCTTTTCAAACATGTCTGTCCTTTAAATTTGTCAACAGATATTCTGCTTCCCGATTTTATTGAAAGCTTCTGTTTTTCAAGTTTAGTTTAGCCACTTTTGGGAGGGATAGCCAGATATGACTGGTAGCATGAGATCCCTAATTAATGTCAACAGAGAAGTGGTTGTTGGTTCTGATTGACATGCCAGCACACTAGCAGAGCATTCTGGGATTTGTAATATTAGCAGTGCATGTGCCATCTACGAGTGGGCCAGCTCTAGTAGACATTTGGTATTTTCTCCCGGGCCAAATATAATTACACCACGGGCCAGAGTTTAACACCCCTGTTATACTGGCTTTTGAAGACTGCTACAGTAGTAACAGCTTTGCTCATTGTGTTTCTTATGGGAATCCCATGTAAGATAAAATACAGGAAAAGGAAATATAACATACCTTTCATATGTTTCAGTGTCCCTTTCTTCCTATAGAAAGGGCAAAGCCATATTCACTGACAAAAGGACCAGCAATTCCATGTGACAGGCCCCTCTGGCAGCTGAGAAATTAACTTCACTATTACTTCCATACCCTAAAATCAAATTAAATTAAATTGTTTTGCAAGGCATCAGAATGAAATGTATCCCTGAATAAAACACGCCATTAAAGCACAACATGTGCCAACATAAATGAACCAATTTACCCAGCACTGATGCTGTTAACAGAGCAATAGTGACACTTAATTTGAGCACGTTGGTTAACTCAACCTTTCTGGTGTATTGTTAGAAAGCGTTTCTTTCCTTGATAAAGCATTCTGCCAAGATTCTATAGCATGACCCAGGAATAACCATGTAAGCTTCCCTTCTTAAACTCTAATTGCGCATTGTGTTGTTTTTAATAACGTCTTTACAGATGTTTTCTAATTTATTCACCACATTTGTTTCTTTAACACAATAGCTGATCATATTAACAGCCAGCATAGTAGATGATAATTATTGTATTGTTTTTGTAGGAAGACAAAATTAAGACAAAAATGGAAAATATAATATGTGGCATAAACTAGGCAAAGGAAAAAAAAAAGTGGTTGTTGGCTTTACAATTGATGTCATAGTTATTTGTACAGATGTCATCACAACACATTTTACATTTTATTGTACTGAAACACCTCAAATGGTGTTAAGATGTATTCTCTAAAAAAAAAAGCTTCCCTTAAAGATAGCTTTGATCTGTCAAGTTGTCTGTTTTCTTAATGGAGAGGAGTTGGGCTTATTCACCAAGGCTGAATTGTCGAGTAAAGGTGTGAATTCACATTTATTCGCCACTTCCCCATGGGAATTCAGCAAACTCTACAATATGGAGAATTTGAGAAAGCTTATGGCAGTCACAGACTTATGGAGCACTTTGCACCACTTTATGAGCCTCATTGACTGAAGTCTGAATAATTGCGTAAAGGTCTCAATTCGCATCTATTCTATACTCTCTCTCTCCCATTCTCTCTTATTGAGCAAACTCTGCAAAGTGGTGAATACGTGACCAATTCTAGCATTCATGATAGTTGCGCTCTTATGGAACTCTTCGCATCATTTTGGGTGCGAATGCAACTAGATGTACTGCTCCTAATTCACCTGTTTAACTTCATGGCAAATTAGGGGGCAGGGCTCCGGTATTACATATTTATTCAAGAGTTACAATGGCTGCAACAAGTAAGTGACAAACTGACCTAGGGACAAGGTGACATAGAAATAGATAGAATAGTCACAGAATACTGTTAGTGGAATATGGTGAGACAGACGTCACTGCCCTTCACTTGTCAATTTCACCTCATTCCACATGTTTCTCATCCTACTTCTATCTGACTGACTATGCCACACTACACATCTGACAGCATTCTCCACTGTCCACATGTTCAACAAGTGTATTCTCCACTTAGTCAATACTGAGAAGTGAATTTGTGTCTATTTTGGCGATGTGACTTGAATTGTAGTGATGTGAAGTCAACAGGTGAATTTGGACTCAGTCAATGAGGCCCTAAGTATGTGTGCACAGGTAATTTGCTTATTCATCAAGCATTGAAGTCTGTTGCAGTATTGCACATTTGCCAGTTTTACTTTGCTAGATTGAATTGGTGAATTAGGGTGCTGATGGCAGGGCTGCTACTATGAGAATCCTTTGTTTAGTGAATAAGGATTAGAGAATTGGAGTGTAGCGACCCAAAGTGATAAGAATTCACTTTGAAAGTCAAATTCTCACTTGAATGAATAGCCACCAAAGTCTTGTAAATAGATTGAAAACCACTGACCTGTACGTTAACAAAAACAACCAACAAAAGTTAAATAAAACTAAGTTAATCACATCTCTACTTTACAAAATATTATGTAGGCATTACAGGCAGTGATTGGTCAGACAATGGTGTGCATATAGGATTATGTGAGATATTCAACTGTAAAGCCAAAGCCAATAGCCTTTTGAAAAATGTTACAAACTGCAGTGTTCAAGCCACATACATGGGAAATCTGAAACCTTGATATGCAAACATTTCAAGAGAAATCCACATGCAGTTCTGAAAAGCAGTTTTCCCATATTCCCATTTCACATGAAGAAGATGTGATGCATGCTGTATATTCAAAGGACAGTGGTGGGTGGGGAGATTGATTGGTACAGTTGTCAAACTGTAACACAGGTTTCCTAAGGTGAGCATAGGGAGGACAGAAACCTACAGAAGTCTTTGAACGATCCAGGGCTCCAAAATCAAGAAGCACAGTATCTTAAGATTAAAACAGATACTAACAAATGTGCATCTTTTAAATGATACATGTAAAAAGCAAAGCCCATGAAATTTCACAGTTTCCTGACCACTTCTTCATTTAGAAAGGACACTGATAGAGACAAAGTATATGCTATGAATGCTAACTTTGCAGTAAATAAAGATGACATAATATTACCTAACTTTGGGGGGCAGAAGTTTTATTATGATAACATAATTCAAGCTTTCTCATGCTATCATAGGTTAAATGGGTGTGGTCATAACAAAAAAGATAAACTATGTTAAAAAATAATTAAAATCAGCCAAATTGCTGTGGATATTAACAAGGAACATATTTAAACCTTAATATTTTTATTGTACTATTCTCTGTATTACATTACTGCTATTGCCTTTTTTACAACAATACTTACCATTTTGTGTTTGTGATGTTCATTGTTTCCTTTTACTTTACTTAAGGGGCTAGTGGTGTTATTCCATTGAGTGATTGCAGCTTGAATGCCAGTAACAAAAATGTGAGTGATGGGCAACACAGAATATAGTAAATATAAGTGAGAATGGTGACAGAATAAATGTGAATTGTCATTTTTGCATCTGAACTATATGCTACAAATTGTACAAATTGTGGGGGTTATTCACTAAAGTCCAAACTGTTGCATATAGGTATGAATTCGCCAGATAAAGACAGTCGCAATAGGCTGCTACTGTTGCGACTTTATAATGAGAATATTGTCACAGTCGTGACTTTACAATGGGGAAATTGTCGCGGATTTGCTATGGGAATCTGCTGTTTGAGAATTCGACAGTCGAATTCGCAATGTCATTTACAAATGTTGGGAACATTTTCTTATTTTGCTCTTTTTTGTCGCTTCAAAATAGTAATTCTATGTTTTGTCCCATAAACAGACACACTGGGAAACTTTAAGTTACCTTGAAAGTCATGTCTGTAATATCCACAAAGCTGGGTACCAAAGTTAACCAGCATTGGAACTGAGCCATGCAGCAAAGAAAAGTAATCAAGGTTTCTCAAAATCGGACAACCACAATCCAAAAGGAAGAGTTTAGATCATAGACCTGGCATGATTATCTTTTTAGCTACTGTTAGTTTTGGGAGAAACAATCAGTTGCTTGGGTCCCGATAGATGTGTGGGAGCTATTAGGAACATTGACAGGATAGATAAACAACAGAGAAGGCAAAAAGAAACCTCAAGAATGATTGTATCATCTATTAACCATGCCTTAGATTAGAAGGACTTTTGTTCATGGAACTCCCCCTTTGATTGTGTTTTTGAGATTTCTCCCATTGGAAGCCCATTGTTGATAATATTCTGCCTTTTGAGGCTTTGTGAACCTTCCCAATAAGTTATCTTAGATGGGGCACATGGGCTGCCAGATGGCCTGCAGCTTGAAAGGGTTGAAGGAAAGTTGCAAAGAGTATCCTCTTAAGAAACAGTATATTACTATATAATATATAATTTCATTATATTATATAACAGGGTGTGTTAGCTGCACCAGAATTAGAAGATTAGACCTTGATCTCACTCACCAAAGTGAAGTATTATAATACAGGGCCACCAAGAGGTGAAGATGGTCCTCATCATTCCAATCATTTCTTCTAGTAATCAATACAGTTTTCTCCATAGCAACTTCAATGAGGAGTGGCGCAGCTAATGCCAGCCATTTAATCAGTATTGGGTTGTGGATGTGAATCAGTATGAGCTTTTATTGCATTATTTGGTCTGTAAATTCTGTAAATTGCTATTTGCAAAGATTTATTGTATCACAGTTTCCATTACATTTAAGAATCCTTGCCACTGATTATTTGTGTTTCTCTGCGGTTAGCTAGCCCGAATTCAATAATGTTAGCCCTTCTTTAAGGGTATTTTTCAGAATATTGTGAGTATGTTGGAAACATGCCGTGACAGATAAATATATGTTTCTGTGTGTTATTTCTGAGGTTTTCCTGTTTGATATTATTAACTCTCCTAAGCTGAAAGGTTATTTTAAAACTGAGTTCACTTGTATGCCCTGTCAGGTTAAACACAGTGGGCTGGGTTTGAGATAACCACATTAATCAAATAAAGCTATAACAAATGGTAAAACTAAATCTTTCCTTGGCAGCTGAGTCTGGTGGGTTACATTTCTACAACTATATTTTACTTTATGCTTGGGCAATGCAACTTTCCACTCAATTTGACTTGTGCTGAACTGTCAGCTATATATTGCAGAATATTTATCAAGGTCTTCAAAAACATTTATCAGTGTCTTGTAAAATGTGAAAAAAACATAATCTCAGATTTATTGGTTTGAAGTAGCCAACATTGAAGAGAAATACTGCACAGGAAACTGCATTAATATATGTTGGAAAACTTCTCCATAAATCATGTTTCCAGATCAAATAACGTCAAATGAAAAACAAGAGGTCAGACTGTGGTAAAACACCAGTTCCACCAAATTCATTAGTGCTAGAATAATTAGTGTTTTTGTAAAAAAATTATTCCATTTTACAGTTTGTACACTGTTTTGCTATAAGAGATGTGAGGTTTAACTGAGACACTTCAAAGGGAAACAAGGAAAATATGTGGATTTTCTTATCACAGTGATGCCAGAGTTAGTTGTTCCCAGGTCGGAGAGACGACCTAAAGTTTACTGTGAATGAAGTCTCAGTTCACAGCCCTTAGGTTAACTGGAGGCAACTGGCAGTAATAGAGCAGAAGGTAGAGGAATTTTAACACACTTAAGGGCTTAAGCAGGAACAGCAGAACTGTACCAGACAAGCAATTGTGAACTGATACAGAAAAACTGTTGTGCAGGAACTCTAGAGGACTGGGGCACTAAAAGACACAGAGCTGCAAGGGGCTAGAGCTAAATCAAGACAGACACTGAAAATGCACTGGCAATGAACAGTAGAAAATCTCCCGTCAGTCTGGAACAACTGAAGCTCAATTACGGCTCAGTTTTAACTCTGTTTATTTGAATTGCTTACTGTTATGTCATAGGGGTGATGGGAGACAAGGAAGTGTTGTGGTTGCAAGAAGGAAACTCACCATCTTATAACAAGCACCATAACTAGAAACTTACACTGATGTTTTAACCTATAGCAACCAACAGCAATTAGCATTGATCAGTTTATTGTAGTTAGAGTTATTGAACTAAATATCTGATTAGTTGCAATCCAATTGCAGTGCAAGTATTTAACAATATTTCTGAACGTTCCTGTCAACTGAGATGTTGCTAAAACTTGGAAACCAAACATTTATCTAGCAGAATTGCAGTGAATTGTAAGTTTCAACAAAATTGTATTCAATGACATGGATATTTTCTAATTAATTTGATGATCCTTGCACTCACTACATTTATTTTTTTTCAAGCAATAACAAGGACCCGCTATTTGTTTTTCTACACATTATTTTTTGAGTAAATATGAAATGTTGCATTGTGTGAGAAATGAGAAAAATATGCTTGCGAACAACCGACATAAAGCCCTCAGCTCAATTACCCCTGCCACCACTAGTGACCACTTCCTGGTTTGTCGCCAGGAGTGTTGTCTAAAAAGTGAAACCCATTACCAGTGATGGTACAAATAAGTGATTTGGGGCACTCTGTAGGGTGTTTTCTAGCATTTTTTTTCCATGGGTAACAAAAACTATAGTGGGCCATTGTCCTAAAAGTGGATGCCCTCAAATGCTTAATTTCACATTCATATACATTTTAAAATACTTTTAACATTATGATCAGAAATGAAGTACAAATACAACGTATAACGTATGCCTTAGAGATATTATTTTTAGAGGGGCACATGCCACCACAGTAAGTTTCTAGTGTATGCAGTAAATAGAGCAGAATCAAAAAAGTCACCCTTCTGCGGGACTTTAAGGTCCTCTATATGCTTTGGAACTTTCCATGTTTCCAACATTAACTCCTGATTAATATGTGTCTCTGGATAGTGTTTTCAGAAAGATCAGGCACAAGTACCACATTTGTTCCCTTCCTCTTTTATATATATTTCATTTTACAATTGTTAATTTTGAAAATGGTGGCACCAGGTTATACTGTATGTCAGCTGATACAAATAAAGAATTATATTGCATGCTTCTTCTGATAACCACCATCATTTAAGTGAGGATCAAAATAATTTATCTTAATGTAATCTATACTACCTATTATATGTTGTAAATCAAATTTATAGTAATTGATATAAAAAACTATGTAGCATGTAGCATTCCACACAGGTGGAAATGATAGAGTAGACTCTAATTGCAATTTTGGAATTCTTGAATATTGGTATCCTTCCCCCCCCCCCTCCCACACACACACACACTTTTTTGGCATTGCGATGGAAATATCCACATAACCAGATGTCTAGTGATCAGTCTGAATGTCCAGTGTTGCAAATAAAATTAGACAATAAATGATTAATCTGTGATGGATATGTATTCAAACAGTGATGTAATTGTCATTTGTTATAAATATTTATTATAATTCTTCCAATTATTCCCAATAACTTGTGCCTCATGCCAATATGCATAGCCTTTATCAAGCAAATTAAAAACAAAAATGTTGTGTCTCTTTTAAAAAAAAAGGTTAACATGCCAATAGGTGATTTGTTCTTGAAATGTAGGATTGTTGTACAGAAAAGCTGGTTTGTGACTGTGCTCAGTATTATTGCACAATAGGGAGATATGGAATGATCGAAGGGGACATAGAATGCCTAGCAGAGAGCAACTGAGGTTAACAAAAATTGAGAGAAAGTGATACTGGCACTTAAAAAACTTTGGCAATAGAAAATACACTGGGCAACAACCCACATGATTCTGCCTAAGGTGCATCTGATCTCTAAAGCATTTTATATACCTTTTATATATACGTGTTCACAGTATACTTGACACTTTTGATAGGCCTTGTTAATTTTTCCACTAGAATAAGATTGTTCTGTGGTTTCTTCTCTATATGTCATTGCTAAATGTGCCTGAAGAAAAACTTAGAAAGAACACAAATATCATACACAAGAAACAGTTTTGTTCATGTATGGATGCTAATCACTGACCCATGTCAACTATTTGGAGGTTATTCACTAAGGTGCAAATTCAACTGTCGAATTCGCAAACAGTGGATTCCCATAGCAAATCTGCGACAATTTCCCCATTATAAAGTCGTGACAATTTTTTTATGTTAAGATTGTGACAATTTACCCATAATAAAGTCGCGACTGCGACAATATTCTCATTATAAAGACGCGACTGTGACAGTAGCAGCCTATTGCGATTCTCTTTATCTGGCAAACTCGCACCTATATGCAACAGTTCGGACTTTAGTGAATAACCCCATTTGAGTTAGACCCACTTACTACTAAAATAAACTGGAAAAATATGTGATTGTTATTTTATACAGCAGTGGTCAAAAAACCCACCCTTCTCTTCACCTGTATATTGCAAATTTTTTGTAAAGTAAATTATGTCACCTTCACCCAAAAAGTCCTTAAAACCTAAAACATGATAGAGTTCCCCTTAAAAGCGTAATCCCCACATTTCCCTGCTGATGCTTTTATTTTTAAATAGGGCCTGAAGAATCTGAAAGAAGAGCTTTATATAGTGTAGGTTCCATAGGAATTTTATGTTTAGAACCCCGCCTTCAGTTATGCTTATAGTACAGTGTTAGTGGTAGGGAGACCTCTAAATTGATCATGTTGGCTAATCTTAAACCCAGTTGTAGAAATCCTTTAATGATAATTTATCACATGTCCTGCTGTAACTATTGCATCATAGAATTATTTTTATTCTATTTATTAAATAAATTCTCTGTCAATTTCAGTTGACTATATCAGTGAAAGACATCCCCTGGGTTACTGTGTGATCTATAGAAGTGGGCACCACTTGGTTTCGCTAAGAACAGTGGGAGCTGTAAACCATGCTATCATATTGTTAAGTAAATTTATCAGAAGTAATTTAATCTTTCTTTTTTTTTTTTTCCTGTTTGTATAAGCATTAGTTTGACACTGGTAGAAGCATACACAAACTCCAAAACAGTAAAAAAAAAAATAGCTGAAGGTTTATCTTGACATAATATTTTTTCTGGCAGTTATGATGTTACTTAATAAACCCAGTGAACACAATTTTTCTTTGGCAATTTCACAATCACAATAAAACAAAGAACTCTCTTTGAAAAATGGATTGTATATTTTACCTCTGTAGATTTCTCCTGGAATACAGGAGATGCTTCTTAGTTTTTAGACCTTATCCTGTTAAAGCGCAAATGTAGCTGCAGAGCAAAAGAAATTATCTTAAAAAAATAAAGGAAAACTTGTTTTTATTCCAAAGTACATGGTCTGTGCAAACCAGAGGGCGAAATTTACTAAGGGCGAAACGATCGCCCGAAGTTAAATTCCGTTCGCACGTGTGGAATTTTTCCGCACGTGCGAAATTTCAATCATTTCCGATCGTAAATCGATCGAAATTCTGATCGTGTGATCATAAATCGATCAAAATTCCGATCGTGTGATCGTAAATCGATCCGATTTCCAATCGTGCGATTGGAAATCAATCCGAATTCCGCACATGCGGTAAAAATTCCACATGTGCGGTAAAATTTGCAATTGGGTGGAAAAATTCCGCCTTTAATAAATTTCGCCCTGTCAGAGTCTCCATCACCAGCTAAAGCTCTGTAAATCAAAGACAAAACCCACATATAATGGGAAGGTTTATTGTAGCAAATTTGCTCTAAAGAGCGAAAAAATATCAGGTTTTGATATCGTCGAAAAGTGATCACCAAGGTAAGGGTGATGTAAACCCATCATTCCCTATGGAAATGGTCCTGCAACTTATCCCAAGTCAGATCAATTTACCCACTGAAAAAGATCAGCGATATCAATATCGAAGATGAAATAATATTGATCTTGTTCAATATCTGTAAATTTTATTCGCCCCTATAGAAATTAGTCAAATCAAAAAGTGCAACGAACACAAAGTATCAGCGATAACGCACTGAATAGCTGTGAAATGGATCGAACAGGTTGAAATCACCTTTATAAATAAGCTGTTGAATGTTGAAGAACAAATAGATATAAAATCTGAGGGACTTATGCCTTAATTGACAATTTGACTGCTGAAGTGAATTCTCATCATTTTGGTTAGCTACCCTCTAATTCTCTGCTCCATATTCACTAAACGGAGGATTCCCATAGTAAAGGCACAACTTGCATAGTGTGGCATAGTCATTCGGACAGCAGGTTCCCTGCCATCATCCCCTTAATTTGCCACTTTAATTTAGTGAAGTAAAACTAACAAATGTGACACAATATGCCTTGTTGAATTTGCTACTATCGAAGGATGCTTGATGAATAATGAAATTACCTGTGCAAACAAACATAAAATGGAGCAAAGTGCTCTGGAAGACCACGAATGTTGTAAGCTGTTAAATTAGTCTCAAATTCACCATATCGCACAGTTTGATGAATTCATGAATACCTTTTCATGACTGTGTCTTTCATGAATAAGCCCCTGATACGCATACAACTTTTTAAAGCTGTATTATGTTACATGTATTGTAATACTCAGTAACCAACTTTTTACTAAATTAAAATTTTAAAGTGCACCCGTCACCTACATTTCACTTTATTTAATTAAATATATATATATATATATATATATATATATATATATATATATATATATATATTCCCCTTTTGTAATAGAGACTTATTAAGAAAAACTTACATATTACATGCTGTCCCTCGGTGTATCTTCCTGCCAACCCGACACTCGGCTATCAGCTGCCATTAGTATTGGGTCTGGGAGGCAGTCCCAGACAAGTAAGCCGGCTTCATGACATGATCACATGATCGCGCGCACACGACCATACTCCTCTAGGTTGGGGAGCTCAAAGCACTTGCTTTTTGAGCCTCCCCAGTCAGTAACTCTGACAGCTTCCCCAGTCAGTTACAGGGGAAGCTGTCAGCATTTACTGGCTGGGGAGGCTCAAAGCGCATTTGCTTTAAGCTCCCTAGTGAATGATCGCGGTCACGTGACCGTGCATGCCTCTAGGCTGGGGAGATCAAAGCATATGGTCTTTGAGTCTCCCCAGCCAGTAACGCT
>WMED01004789.1:0-20258 GCA_019650415.1 Pipa parva
TACATATGGTGTTAATTACAGGCCTCTCTCATCTTTTTAAGTGGTGGAACTTGCACTATTTGTGGCTGACTAAATACTTTTTTTCCCCACTGTAGCTACACTAGATGTGAAAAGCCTACTATACTATCATTCTACATGATATAGGGATTGATGCAGTATGTAAGCTTCCACTAGTTGAATCTATTGCAGATTATTAAACTGAAGCAGATGTACAACTTGTTTCTGTATAGACTGCCAATTTTAACTTTTTATATTTATTACTTTGCATTTGATGGGCAAACACAGACAATTCTAATTCAGTTCTTGCAATATTTTATTTATCCTAAAATAAACTTGCAAAATAAGTGAATAAGGAAACAGGAGAACTTTATTGAGTTTGTACTAAGCTGTATAGCTGAGCAAGTGGGTGCCAGATGCTTATTGAGTGATTTCAAAGTCAATGTATTTATTTATAAAGGGCAACTCAGTTATACAGAGCTTTAAAGTAAGTCTCATAACAAACACACAGGTAGGGAAACTATGGTTGGTAAAGCAGGTATATAAATCTCAATTTTTGAGAGACTTCTAATTTCTGTATCAATGAAAAATGGCTGTATGAGATTCCTTTCAGTCAGTTTAATCTACCAACAAGCATAAATAAATAGTTAAATAGTTACATAGATTAGTTAAGAGATTAGTTAAAATAAAATTAGTAACTAGTAAAATTAGTTCTTATTGGCTCTATAAGTTAAACACTTAAAGAAGTTTAAAATTGGAAAGACCGCTCTCTTGTCTTTCCGAGTTTATCACGCGAGATCTCGCGTTGTTCCCACAAGATTACAAGTTTTTCAATATCGATTTTTCGATAAAATGGTAGCCATACTACTAATGTAAAGAATGGCTCCCTTTCCACTGAAAAATTAAATCGGAAAACTCTATTGAAAAACTTGTGGGAAAATCTCACAGAAACAACGTGAGATCTTGGGTAATAAACTCGAAAAGACCGAGAGCGGTCTTTCTGACTTTAATAAATTTTGCTCTAATTAGATTGGTCCTGAATTTAAGATCTTTTTTAGGTGTAAGTTTGAGGGGATATCTGTAATACAGGTCTGGTTGTTGATTTGATTTTAATCATTATTGTTTATTGTTTGTTTCATTTATTTACTGTACTGAATTTACTGTGATCTTATGCACCTGTAAGTAACATCATAACATAATAATAGTAGATAATATGAATGAAAAAAAGGGAAGGGTGATCAGTGATAAAATTATATTCATTACAGAAGAAGATATCTAACATATAAGGTATGAACAAATTGAGCTACAGATGTAATAGAGTAGTGGAATAACATGTAATCAGTGAGCAATAACAAGCGATTCATTTTAAAGAGGACATTAGCTGTCACGTTAGAAGACTTACAAGAAGCTAAATAAGCAAGAGAAGGCGGCAAGACCCTACCATGAGAAATTGATAACTACACTTAGATTTGGGTATTTTGTGTTTTGTGCTCTTCTGTTTTTATATAGATTTTAATATGGATTTACCTTATAGCTTGTCTATTTACCAGTAACACTGTATTGCTTGTATTAGAACTGTTTTCTCTTTCATTAAAAATGAAGTTGTCATACCAACCCTTAGGAAACTATCCCTTGATCCTTCTTCCCAAAATATTGGCCTGTCTATTTTCTTCCTATTGCCTCCAGCTGTTCAAAAGACTTGTCTATGAACATGTGACAGACTTCCTTTCAACACATTCACTACTGAATTCCCTGCAATCTAGCTTCCATTCCCAATATTCCACGGACACTACACAGCTGTTAAATTCTTACATTCTTCTTTATTGATTATTGTTTACTATTAAAAAAAAACACCATTATCTTTTGGTCTCTGAAACAATGAATGTTCCTCCTACCTTTTTAATTGCACTTTCTCTGTCTCATACTTTGGTTCTTCTGCCTCTCCTCTTTAGACCCCTTTTGTTTTCTATTTACACTTGGTCCCTTGGAAACCTACTACTTCTCCTCATGGATGTCACAGCACTATTCAAAATGCAACATTTCTAAACCAGAACAGCTACTCTGCCAAAGTCAAATTCTAATTACATGTCAAAAAATTGATTATCCCTTACCAGTAATCCCATTGCTTAGGTGATATATTTTTTTCTGCTTACTTCTTACTTTTCCCATGCAACATTGCCGAAATGTACCCATATCTCACAGCTGACACAACCAATTTACAAAAATGCTCTCATCATAAAATGCTTTGATAACTGTAACATCTTTCTGCTTTAGCAGATACCTCCACTACAGTCCATAATAAATGCTGCAGCCAGGCTCCTCAATCATACCTTTAATGAGTAACCATATCCTACAGAATTAAAATAATAATATTAACAATAATATTATTACCCTTCAAAATCCCACTCCTTCATACCTTTTTCCCTTTTCTTTTCTAAATCAGGATTGCCCACCATCAGTAAATTTAATGACAATCAGTAAAAACATACATTTTCATACACTAGTAAAAAAAAAAAATCCAGAACTGTACAAAAAATGTGATAGTGTCAGGGTCTGTATTAAACCCAAATACAAAGGTTTGTAGCTTTACTGAGCTTAAAAATGATTCACCACTAATTCTTGACTCCACATTGACTACAAACCATACTCTAAATATACTCCTAGCTTTCCACTTTTATGCACCCAAGATCTTTTGTATTCCTCCTCCTATACATCTTTCTCTCATACATCTCACCAAGACTTATCCAGTAAAGCTCCCTATCTTTGGAACTCTCTCTCTGACCCCATAAATATCTAGTCTGCTCTGACCTTTTTCAAACCATTCCTTAAGACATTCTTATTTAGAGATGTGTACTTAAGTCTCAGTTAATTTGTATTAATGTACAGTGCTGCTTGGTGTATTCTAATTTTTTTTTTGTTCATTTTTATATGTCTTAATTTTAATTACTATGTATTAATAATAAAATTTATTAACACAGTTCTTAAATGTTGTTCTCTGTGTCCAACTTGCTTCATATACCAGCTGTGCAATAACTAACTCCCAGTAACTTAGAAAAAAGAGAAATCCTGAATCACTGTGTAAAGATAAACATTCCCTGGGAAAGAATCTAGCCTGCAGCAAAACAATAAAACAAAAATACCAGTCACAATTTGCATTTGGTTTCTTGAGTAGGTAAATTGTTGCTGAATAGAGATCATGGATGTTAACAACATAAACACAATAACAAAAAAAAAATTAATTGCACTGGCTAAAGCTAATAACTGAAATTTATTATTAATCACTTTAAATACAGACTGATTCACATCATGATGAAAGCCACCTTAGCACATGTACTATGCATGTGTTGTGCATGATTAGCTTAGATCATAATGCAAAGATTCCTGAATCTCTATTTCCAAAGTTGATCTGGCCCCTTAATCCCTTTCTATACATTTGGGAATAATCATTTCATGACATAAAACCACTTAAACTGCAACAGGGCACCAGCTCCTTTTTTATCCATGTCAAGTAATGGCTCTACATAGGATCCCAGCAGTCCCTTTAAATGTCATTCCCCAGCCTTATCACACCACAAATACAGTTAACTAATTTCCCATGGCACTAGGGTCTCATGCTAACATTGGAAATAAGAATATTGGCCTATAATCAGTATTAACAACCTAGCCTAAGCATGGAACTGATCATAAGGGAAAGAGAAGAAACACACTGCATTTGACTAAATAGAAAAAAATGGAATTACGTATTGCATTCTTTTCAATTACAAGAGTTGAGGCATTCCATTGCTTTTCTGATCTTTAATCCTTAGTCCCCCTATTAGAATAGCAAAGGCTCCCTCCTCTTATTCCAATAAATAGCCAGCAGAGCAAGGCATTCAATGCCCTGATTCTTTGATCAGCACAAGCTGTCAACCCTTCTTGTTTTTTTCTCTGCCAGCCCTTGTTCCAAGCTAAAAGTAGAAGCAGTTCCTCTGAAAGAAATTCCCTAGGTGTCCTGCAAACCATCAATCGTTCCTTTCTCTCCCTCTCTCTTCTTAGAGAAGCCCATGCTGCCTGTCTACTGAACTCCCTCTCTCCCTCCTGGTTTCCCTCCCTCCTTCTCTTTCTCCAGAATCCTACTTTCATTTGATACACAATACAACGTGTCTGTCTGACCTACTGGGACCTAGCTGTCTGAGACTCTACCAATGCACACAGACAGGGGGAGACCTCAGTTCCAAAACAGAACACTGATGCCTGTGTAAAGGACTATTCAGTATTTGCACTCTGACGCAGTCTTTGCCACAACATAATCGTATAAAGCAGGGAAGGTTATTGGGGGCATAAGTTACAGTAAGGGATATAGATTTTTTTTTTTTTTGCTATGAATGGGGACGTCCCAGTTTACAGTGTCTGAGAAGAGCTCAGTATTTAGGAAGCAATAACAGTTGAGGATAATGTTCTGCTTTAAGACAGTTTGTTCTGCAGTTTGTGAAAGCAGTTGGTTTGATTATATACCAATGTAGAATTCAGATTATAAGCAGTCCTTGGCACCCACATGTTGTGATGTCTGTTTAGTGAATATTTTCCATCAAATGAATTCCCAGGAGTAAACAGCTCAAACGTGAATAACGTGGTCTCTGCAGTAAACATTTTGTTCAAGTAAGAAAACTAGATCATTTTGGATGCTATGGGGGACAGTGACATTTTCATAGCTTATGACAGTAATAACTACAAACACTGCTCCTAGCCTGCTAGACTGTGTGTCTTTCAGACAGGGTGAGTGAATACACAGTCTTGTACTGGTTGCACAGAGTCCAACTGCAGTGGAAAGAAATACAGCATTGCAGTGGTGCTGCTCGGAGGCACCCGCTAGGTAAGCAGGAGCTATTAAATGGAAAATTCCTGTAGAGGACGTGTTTTTACTCCTAATGTGAATAAAAAAGCCGTTGTTTAAATCTGACATGTTTTTAGGAATATATAACAAGGAGAAAAACACACACACAGAAATAAGAACGTAACCTCATTGAGGTCGGCAAACAAATATCTGCAACCAGCACACGAGTTATTGTAATGTTGCCTTCCAAACGATCACCTGACCTAGATATTCTACATTATCTACGAGGCAAGTCCTGTGCATTGCTTTATTTGGTGAAACCTATTTACCTAGATGGCACCACTGCATCACAAATCCACTTTAACCCTTTATTATATTAACATTGCCTTCTGTTCTTTGCACATGTGGTAAATTGGCATGCATTATAAACCATTGGATTTGACATTCGTTGTGGTTGTTGTCTAGAGTGTATCCAGACCAATTCCTTAATTTAAATGAATAACATTGCAAGGGCAGTTGCAGTTTTACATCAAAGTTGTGCTACTGTGCATTGCTTAATTTGCCAGGGAAGCTCTACTGTGTACTAATAGGGACTGGTATAAAGCTTTGTATGTGGACATCATAGAAGACTGTCAGACACATACAGAGACAAGTAGAGTATAGGTGATGCCTTTTATTGGTTAACGGAATAGATGGTAAATGCAAGCTTTCCCCACTGCTTAGCTCTCTTCTGTATAACTAAGGCATGCTGGGTAGTCTGTATAACTAAGGCATGCTGGGTAGTCTGTAGAGACAGGTAGAGTATAGGTGATGCCTTTTATTGGCTAACTGAATAGATGGTAAATGCAAGCTTTCCACACTACTTACGTCTCTTCTTCAGGCCACACAGTAATGGAAGTACTTTGCCTAAACAAGGAGAGGTAAAGGTACAATCCAGTTACAAACAGTTATATGTCTGTCTAACTGCTTTGTTAAATTTATTATTTTTGCAATATAAATACTTTATTCATTTTCAATAGTTTTTAATTTACTTTGACTTTTCTTGAATAAGCCTTAGGCTCTCTTAAATTTTCTTAAGGAAATGTATTAACACCTAGCTGAACTATGGAACTGATGATTTGATAAACACTGAACATCCGATCATATGTGTAAATGCTATGATGTAGATATATATATAGTGATTATCAATTTATATATGTTTTATCACTTGTCTGAAGCAGAAGAACATTCCCTGGTGAATAACCACCAATGATTCTTCGCACACATTCTTGCCCCCTGGAAATGGAGACTTTAGGAACATGATGGCAACAATATAGTTAAAAGCCACACATCCAGTTAAAATGAACCAGTAATATACTGGTTAACTCTAACCCCCAAACACATGGAGGTAAAAAGAAAATAAACCAAGGGTCATTTGACACTTCTGTCACCTGCCCTATATGTTGTGGAATGGAGGTTAAATAATATAAGGATTATGAATGAAACATTGGAATCTAAATCCCCACCCTGTGCAGAGGGATGGCACACATGTGCACCATGGTAGGAAGTTCTATAATTGTTTAACACCTACTCCTTAGCCAAGGGTTGTGAGTAAGTGTGGTAGGGAGGGTCACTAACCTACACAAATCCCCCAAAATCCTGTAAGTGGTAGGATGCTTACAAAATTAAATAGCGTTTTAATTTATACTTGAAGTCTCTACCTCTTTTCTTATGTTGCAGCCCTGTGTACTGGGGTGGGGGGTCCTTTAAATATCAGCAAAACCTGTAGAAAAAGAAGTACAGTTCCGTTCATCCATGATAGTCCATTCTTTCATTCTTACTTTGATATAACAAGTACAGTGTCAATTTATGTTTGAAATTCTTCACCGATAAAATAAAATAATTGAAAGAAAAAAAAAAACTGATAGTACCTATCCCCTATACTTTTGGTAATATTTGACATACTTCAAAAAAGTGTTGTGGACTCTTAGGAATGTTATACACTAAAGATTTCATTTGCCTGCTGGAGTGAATTCACCACACATCCATATTGTAGCAAAGGCAATTCTGCATACACACTAAGCTCAGTATTGTCACAAGAATAGAGCTTGTTATTGCCAAACGTTCCTGCATCAAATTCGTAGTGAACTGAAGTATTGTAGTGAAGTGATGTCACCTTTACATGGATCTATTTAAATTAATACCACTATACCTCTCTTTCTAAGGCTATTTGGCCATTTATCAATCATTGGAGTGTAAATTTGCCAGATATAATATATGTTGAATTCACTAATTTCCTTTAGCTAGGTCAAATTGGCAAAGTAGAGGGCTGATGGCAGGGATTCCTATTGGCTTAAAGCTAAAGAAAATATAGCGATCAAGTAGCCACATAACCTCAGGAACCGTGTTGCACAGAAAAACATGTAAATAACACTTATAATATGGCAACAGAAGTTTTGTAGTTTGACAAAGTTGCGACAATGCCTTTCTTTATAATCCTGACTATTAATTATATTTTGATATTGATATAAAAAAGAGATAGTGAAAGTACTTTGTAGTTTCTTTACAGCATAATCATCTTAAGATTAAGGGAGTTATTCACTAAGGTGCGAATTCCACTGTTGAATTCACAAATGGCGGATTCCCATAATAAATCTGCTACAATTTCCCCATTCTAAAGTCGTGACAATTTTCTAAAGTTAAGATTGCGACAAATTTCCCATAATAAAGTCGCGACTGCGACAATATTCTCATTGCAAAGACACGACTGCGACAGTATAACCCTATTGCGACTGTCTTTATCTGGCGAATTCGCACCTATATGCAATCATTCTGACTTTAGTGAATAACCCCCTAAATCACTGCTTGGTTGAATTAGCATAACTATATGTTTGCTTCTTTTCGACTAACTATGCATCAATTATCATCTGACACTTTTCACCACTTCTACAGTTATATACTGTATAGTGAAACAGGAGAAGTGACTTTGTATCTGTCCAAGTATAGCAACACAAATGGACACCTGTTTACTATTCTTATCAAATTTGAAATTTGATGAATAACCTTCCAGAGTGTTTTCTTTGCCCAGGACACCAAAGGTGGGAATGTCATAAACCAGAAACCAGGGTTACTAATTAAAAGGAAGTGAGGCACTTTGCAGTGCATATCCTGGAAACCATAATTCAGGGGGGCAGTGATAGTTTAAACATGAGCAGCAAACCCTACAAATACACAAGATATGTTACTCGGGGTTTAGTGTCCCTTTAATTCCCCTTGACTATAGTTTTTGCAGGATCCAACCAGAAACAACAGTATTAATACTGTGGATTATTACTTTTCTCACTGACTTTGTATGTAATTGTATGTGCAACAGCATAGCAAAAAAAAAAAAAAAAAGATAGCGTTACTTTTAAACTTTATGAAAAACAGTTTGAAAATATAGTTATAAGAAAAAAATGTTCTCAGGTTGAAACTGAAGGTATGTTATTAGAACAATCAATATTACGTTAACAGTGTATACCTTGGCAAACATTAAATTCATATTGCCTCAGGCTGATCATTTTAAAATGTCACTTTACATTGTTGGTGCAAGAATTACTGTAAGATACTTAAGGAGATACTTAGAGACAGAACATTTTCAGAGACCTTATTTAACATGTCTTATGTTCTGAGAATAGAATACATTTTGTAGAAATCATGGGATGTTAAGGGAAACTGATATGAAACATGCTTATATTTCCAATATCGTTGAAGGCTGCCTTGCTTGCTTTGCTTCATCCTGCAGTGTTTAAAAAAAAATCACGTCTTCGACAATTTGCCTGAATGAGCTCAGGGTATTTACTATCATGTCCTATGAATAGAGAAGGAGCTGAACTCGTAAGTTTAAAGGAAACTTAAGATATGAACCTGACATTACCACAGTACATCATTACATCTACTCTTGTTTAAAACTATGTGATATGAATTCCGTTATAATTTATAATGACTTCTGCACAACAACAAAGAGACTGGAGTTACATAAGGACCAGAAAAAAAAAAACTGCCAGCTTAAAATTCATAACCCTGATCATATTCCTGTCCAGCGGTCAGTCAGAAGTGTCAGCAGATTAGCAAGTAGAGATTGTTTTTCATAAGAAAGTGGGATGGAGAGGAGGGACAATGTGACATTTTCACATTAAGGAACCTACAGACAGGCACAAGCAGTGCTGCTTCTCTGAGTGCTGCTTGTGAGTGATGGCTGTTAGGAATTATACTCACCTGTGGTCTGCCTATTCTGTTCTGCGTCAGGGTCTGTCGTGGTTGCCATCTTCCCTTAGGCAAAGTGGTCATGGTCGGCATGGTCCTTTGGTGTGCAAAGCTCTGCAGGCATCTTCTTGTAGTGGCGAGGTACGCAGACACAGATGAGGCATTGCATTGATGATGCGTTCCCATCTAGGCTTAAGTCGGTCGATCTGATGCCAAAGCCGATTATAGGACTCCTTTCGTGATCCTGGGTGCGTTCTACTCTGTTTATATTTACCTGTGTATGACCCTTGCCTGTTTACCATTTATGATTGTTCTCTGCCTGCCCCGACTTTTAGCTTTGTTTTGTGACCTTACCTACTTGAACTCCAGTCCTGACCTCTTCCTTTTTCCTGACAATTCTTCTATGTTTAAGTATTTTATCTGACGACTCATGGACAGCAGTCCTAAGGGACACTACCTGCTTATAGCACCGCAGCTAAACCCTAACCTCCTTGCGGAGGCTCTAGGAGAAGACCAGGGGTATCTTAGACTCTACGCCCTGGGGTCTGTTAGCCATAGTTCCACTGTGGTTCTACACTTCAGAAGCTACCTCCTTCTCCTCACTCACATCCCGATCGAATCCTGACACCGGCTTTGTGTTAGAGCAGGTTGCACTGGGATGCTTCCAGCCAATCTCTGCTACCTGACATCAGCAATTATGTCATCTACAGAGAGTTAAAATGCAAAGGGTTTTTTAACTGTAAGAACAATGAGGTTATGGAACTCTCTGCCTGAAGAAGTTGTTATAGTTAAACCCATTAAGGAGTCCAAAACTGGTTTGGATGCTTTCCTTCAGTTTAAGAACATTACAAGTTATGGGTCATAGATAACCGAAGGTGGGATCTTGATCCAGGGAATTATTCTGATTGTCATATTTGGAGTCGGGAAGGAATTTTTTCCCTAATGTGAGGATAATTGGCTCTTGCCTCATGGGTTTTTTGCCTTCCTCTGGATCAACATTACAGGAAAGTTGGCTGAACTGGATGGACTTGTGTCTTTTTTCAGCCTTATAAACTATGCTACTATTTTACTATATTAGGAATGCAGTCCTTGAACATCAAGAGTGTATTCACACTATTATGGCTTTCTGCCATTTGTAGAACCCTGTCATTTGCATTCGGCATCACACAGTGTCCTGTTACTCTGACAATGTATCTGTCTTTGTCTTTGCCAGCTGCCATCATTGGTTGTTAACCCGAGGACCATGACCTAGAAGTTTCCTTGCCTCAAAGGACATTCCCCCTTGTGGAGGTTAAGAAGGTTAAGGGTGAAGGCTGAAGTGTCCTTGGACTATACTCCTCTCCATTCATCAGCACCAACCCTGCTGTAGTAAAATAATCCACAATCCAGTTTCCTGTTTCAGCATTGCTTAGAGTTGCTTAATTAAAAAAAAATATTTAAACTCAAAGATTCAAAATCAATGTTTTACCTGCAGTAGAATTTACTAGCTAGTGAAACTGTTCAGTATCAGACTGGGGTTGATGGACCCACCAGAGATCCCCACCCCTGTGCTGGTCATGTTATGTGACGAATGACGTCATGTGACCAGGGCAATGAGAGAGGAGATCTCAGCTCTATTGACATTTTCCTGGTGTCCTAGCAGAACAGTTTGATGCTGGCATCGTTCTATTGAAGTCTGCAGAATATATTAAAAAGATGAAATGCTTTACTTTAAGTGGAAAGATTTTTTTACAAAAATCACCTTTAACTAGCTCTATGAGGTGGTAGACCCTTTTTCTTTAAATCAGTAGCCATATCATGACCAAATTTGGTTACACACCTAATGACTTAGACCATCTCATATTTGCATACAATTGTACAAAGATTTCAGATCACTCACTGTGACCAGTGGTATATGGTCTGCAAGTGACATACAAATAGCTGTCATTGGCTCGCTGGATTTATCAAAATGTCTGACTGAAGATTTAGTCATCCACATATTGAGCATTTAGTACAGAATCAGATACTAATTTGCTATTGAGCAAAAATCTTTATCCGTACTAATTTAAATCATCTATAAACCAAAGTCAATAGACACATCTGCCTGCATGTGTCCTAATATAGTCCTTGCATTTTACAACTGAGCCACTCCTCAATGTTGCAAAGTATAAAGAGCTTTCAGAAAATGATTTGCTGCCTATTAGTTTAGGGATTGTTGAAATATTACTTAGGATTACCCAAAATTATTTGATAAAGTTTCTGCAACCTCCACCACAAAGGAGCTAATTGCTGGGATTAAAGACTTGTAGAACTATGGTCCGGTGAGTTTAGGGAGACAAATCCCAGCATTCTAATTATGGTATCCTTGGAAACTGATATAACATCAGCTCTGAATCTGTGTGTTCTTAACCTTTCAGGTCACTGAGTGATTAAATGCTTCTCTAAAGATGGATATCACAAAACAGGTATAGTGCTTAGTTCTAATTATTCTACTTTGTGTAAAGTATATTTTTCATAATCATTATCTAATCAGATATTACGGACCATAACAGTACATGTTTATGCTGTATATTAATACATTTTTTTCTCAATAACAATTTAAATTAGAGGAGGGGAAAAAGGCACATGGAGTCTCTCACTTAGAATTATCCAGTTTGTTTTGACAGAACCCAATCCAACCTTGCTTTCCTTTGGAGACTTCAATGGTTGACAGAATATATATAAATTACAAAGATGAAAACATTCCCATTTCAAAGTGGTAGAAATGGTGTTGTTTTTCAGAGAGTCTAGGGATTTGATGGTAATGGAATTCTTTCAGCACTTTAATACACACTACTCTAAGCAGCTTCCAGAATAATTTTTGTTATGTAGGTTCTCACATCATACTTTGTATAAAATTTTAAATAAAGGTCCTTAGAGATTTATAAACTCAAAGGGCCTAATTGACTAAAGGCTGAATAGTTGCATGTAGCTCTGAATTCGCATTTGATTGCTACTTCCCCATGTTCGTTTATTAAGCAAACTCTGCAGTGTGGTAAATACACATATAATTTGGGTGAGTCTGATAGTCTTACCATAACATTGCATTATTTTGAAAGGTACTTTGGCTATTGAGCAAGCGACTGAGTCTGTTGATGGAGCGAATTCAAGTAGATGTACTGCTCCAATTTACCCATCACCCCAATTTGCGGAGTTGATGGCAGGGCTCTGGTGTGGCCTAAGACAACTATTTCTTCAAAAGTGACAATGGCAACTGCAACTAAGTGACACCATGACCTACGGACAAGGTGATATAGGAATAGTTGTATTAATCACTTATATACAGTTAGGGATATGTTGAGGATGACTTCACTGGGGAAATTCACATTAATTCGCACATAACTATTATAGTGTGGCATAGTCAGTCAAACAATAGGAACTCTGCCCTAATTTGACACTTTAATCTGGCAAATTAAAACTGGCGAATATGACACAATACATCTTGTCAAATTCGCTACTGCAGCTAATGAGACTTTTTCGGTGTTCTGCTCTACAAACATATTTTTTCATGTGTTCTACTCACATTATAATGTATAGTTAGTGGGCTATTTATAATAGTCTGAACAGCTGCATACAGGTTTAAATTTACATCCATTCCCCACATCTCTAACTCTGCTTATTAACCAAACTTTGCAATATGGAGAATTTGTTACTGATTTGACAGTTTATGCAGTCTTGTGGTGCTGTTTTCCTGCTGTGGCAGGGCTCCAGTTTGTCATAAGGTGACTGTTCACTAAAAAGACAAGAAAAATATAGCAATTACTGATATATTGGCATACTGATATGAAATCATTAGATTCACCTCGCCAGATCAAAGTGGGGAGGTAGTGGGTTTATGGCAGGGCTCCAGTGTGGCATAAAGCCACACTCAAAAGTCATAGCAAATATAGTGACCAAGTGATAACATAAACTAGGAATATGGCGATATAGAACGGGATGTAATATTCACTTGATACAGTTAAAGTGACGTTGCATCACTGCACATTGCTTGACTGAATTTGCATGACTATGCAATTGCTACTGATTACTTGACTATACCACACTATGCATTAAATAGTATCTGGCAATGTTCACTTCTGCAGCAAAGGGATTCTGCTGTTTAGTAAAGGAGTAGTACATTTTCATCTATCAGAATAAAGTGACACAAAAATTATTTTAAACCCATTGCCTACATATATATACTGTATGGTTATAATGATTATAGACAAGTAATATTAAACATCAACAATTGTTATGAAATATTTTGCAGCTCACATGTTACTGCAATCTCAGTACAGATCTTTATTCATTTTTGCCTTGCATTCAATACTAAATTCAAAAAAGGTTCTCCAGCACTCCAATCTGTAAAAATCTTAAATGCTTTATTATGACCCCATGGTCAACCGTTAAAAACAAAGGAACAAATCATAAGGCCTACGCGTTTCGCGCCCAGGCGCTTAATCATGGCAACAAACAACATTAAAATGCTCTCTTAAATACTTACCACTCCGTTACAGCATTTCCGGTTGGCCACCTGAACGCTCACCCACCCCTGCAATGCCTCTGAGCGAAATTATCCTGTTGCTCCATCACCGCAGCCATTGCTTGCGGTCGTCCCCATACACCATCCGGGGCTCCAAAATCACATGGGCTCAAGTGGGCCGGACTGAGCATTCAGCTGAACATGTGTACTCCAGAGCCAATCAATTACCAATACGCATAGAGACACGCCCCTCACTGTCCAGGCAATTGAAAGCATGCACATAGAGATTAACGGTGTCTTGGCCACTATGCTGCAGACACTTTTTTGGCAGTCATAGGGCGTGTCTGGAATACATTATCATTACAAATGGCACCAATCTTATTACAACACGCCACCCATTACAAACCTGCACGGCTATTGCAAAACATCAAATCTCGAAGTGTGCATGCATTACATCATAAAACTAGACATTTTTAATAGAGAGGCCGGTCTATATGCGCAAATAAATTCCTATACCCCTGTATTATTGTGGCTCAACCTTCGTGCTAACAAAGTGGATGAAAGACCAAGTGTCATTGTTCATAATAGTAATAAATAAAAAATACAATGTGTCAATAATATAACAAGTGAAAATAAACGTATGCATACAGAATTAGAGCTAAAATTACATCATACAGCAGTCAATATTGATAACCTATGCAGTACTTATATTCATGTAACATACAAAACCCTTGATAATGAATTGTCAGTAGTTGCAATAACCAGTAAATAACAATATGAATTGAAAATGTATATTCTCAAGGGTTGCCAACATTAACAATATTTATGGTGAGGGAGATGAATACCAATGTTTAATGTTAAAATGACAAAATGTGTTGTAGCGGACGAACATAAACAAAAACAAAAATAGCTATAATTATGTCTATGAAGGGTTATGACAACATTGTAATATTCCCAACCCTAAAATGTGAATGCTTCCTTCTATAACAGTTTGATTAACGTGGAGACAAATAAACATAAAAACAAAAAAACAAATAAATGAAAACATGTGTGTTTATATAATTGAAGGTAGTAAAAGTGTCAAATGAAAAAATATACATAACCAGTAACAATACATGTATCATTGTGTCATAATATATACATAGATGCTCAGGAGACCGAGAGGGCGCCCAATGGGCACAAAGGAATGACTAATATTCAACAATTTGTTATAAGTTGTAGATGCCACGCCAGATTCAAACCATCTGGCTGTCGTGTTCTCAAAACTAGGATCCAATATGCCTCTCTCTTGTTGATCAACCTATTCAAATCACCCCCTCTGTGCCCAAGACTCACCCTCTCAATGCCCTGAACCTCAAATGCATCTTGTGCACCAGCGTGTGTGTTAAAATGTCTCGCTACACTAGTGTCCCGACCATTGGAGATATTATTAAGGTGTTCCCTCACCCTTTCACCTAAAGTACGCGTTGTTCTTCATACATATTGTTTTTTGCATACCTTGCAACTGATCAAATAAACAATACCACTGCTTTTGCAATTTATATACTGCCTGATTTTATAAGTCTTGTTGGTAACAGAACTCATTATACTATCTTTTACGTTCATGTATCTACAACATGTGCAGACACTATGGCCACAACCATAGCTACCATGCACACGAAGCCAGGTAGGTTTTTTTTCAATGGTGACATCTGAGGGGGAAAGATAATTTGACAAGGTTGGAGCCTTGCGTGATACACACCTGACACCCCTATCAAGAACACGCTTGAAGTCATCGTCATTATACAAAATTGGTAAATGACGAATCACAATATCCACAACTTGCTGAAACTCTAGGCTGTACTGTGTGATAAAAGTTAAACTGGATTCACCTCCAATCTCCTTGCTACGATGTCTAAACTTGCTAGTGTAATGGCTGTTGATATATCTAAACCCCTTCCTACAACACTTATCAATTTCAGTGCAACGTATATGTTCCGATTTATCAAGGGACGCATCACAATTTGGGGTAGTGGGTGAATCAACTTCATTATCAACAAAGTCTAAATGTAGCAGAATTCTCCTTATGCTCTTCACAGCCCGCAAATATGCACACCATATATAATTCTCTGAATAACCCCTTATTCTCAATCTCTCTACAAGAACTTTAGATGCGAGTTCAAAGGCATCATCAGTACTACAAATACGGCGTAACCTAAGGAACTGGCTAGTTGGAATTGATGCTATTGTATGGCCTGGGTGGCAACTTGTGGCAAGTAACAAGGAATTCGTGGACGTTTCTTTCCTATATAGATTAGTGGAAACACGCTTATTAGAGGCATCTGAAGACAAGGTAACATCTAAAAAATTGATGTTACTTGATTGGACCTCCATTGTAAATTTCAGACCAACCAAACTTAGATTCAAATGTTCCAAAAACAACATAGCTTCTTTGAATTTGGTATTACCGGTCACGATTCTTTCTCCTGGCACCCGGAACATGAGGTTACATCGGGATTGGTAGCGGCCTATCTTTTCTTTTTTGTTGCATTCAATACTGTAATTGCACTGAGATTGGTTGGTAAATTGTATCAGTGAGTCTTTTTAATGTCCATTTGCTGACATTGCCACTCAGGAATGAGTTAGTATGAGGCTATTATTAGTGCAAAGCCTCTTTATATTTTATATATATATTTTTTCATTGTTTTAAGAAAGCAAGTAGCAGAGAAAAATATCCTAGTCATCAAGGTTATCTAAATTTTTACAGTCTTGCATGACCTATAGTTGTATAAGGAATGGTTGCTCATACTCCAAAAAATTGTTTGTTTCCGAGATGTTTTAAAGCGAAAAATATGAATTGTGATGCTCAGTATTATGTTCATTGACTTCTTATGCTTGATATTTTAGTTTCTAATAAAAAATTGTTTTTTCCTTTATATAAAATTTTATTTAAAATTTGTATAGGACCTTAGTTATCACCTTCCTTAGGGGCAGTGCTTTTTTTGTAAAAAAATATTTGCCGGTACTGCTCCTAACGCAGCACTAACACAGCCAGCCACTGTCTGTCTGAATGACCTGATCAGTCATCAGATTTTCCTGTACGCCGTACTGGCTCGTACCACCGCAAAAAAAAGCACTGCTTAGGGGCCCTGGACTTTCTGCGGAGGAAGAACTGGCTCCATAACTTGGCCAACAATGGAAACAGATGACACAGTGACAAACAGATGTCAGACAGACAGAGACCAGGACAGGGGTTGTGGGGGAAGCACAGTGTAGGAAGGAGGTTGTGGGAAAAGCACAGTGTGGGAAGGGGGTTGGGGGGGCAGCAGAGTGTGGGAAGGGGTTTGTGGGGGAAGCACAGTGTGGGAATGGGGTTTTAGGGGATGCATAGTGTGAGAAGGGAGTTGTGGGGGAAGCACTGTGTGGGAGGGGGTTGTGAGGGAAGCACAGTGTGGGAACGGGGGTGATATGCCAATGCCTATCTTAAACAACAAACCCAGAAGTTAATACTGCTATTAGGATTTCGGTGACTAGAATCATGACTGGATTTGGATACTATGCAGTAAACCACTTATTCCAGCTGAAGAATCAAGGTTATTCTTCCAAGGTACAAAAAGTAGTGTTAATGTACCTCCTTCTGCCAACAGAAAGACTAGTGGAAGATATATGAGCAAACATGAATATAACAGCCAAGCAGAAAACAAACGTGTTGCCAGACAGCAAAATTATATTGGACCCCATGGTAGATTCATTTAACTATAGCTTAAATCTAAAGCATTTCTATTTGTAGACCTGAATCTAATGTAATTCATTGAAAAAGTAATATAATGTAAATATATTTTCCTATTTTGCATTTAACTAACTTTCTTATTTGTTTTCATTTTAACTTCCACCGCCACAATGCTCTGTGGATAATCCAACATGATAGTGCGTGGTGCATAGACCAAAACACTGATATTTGGGGCAGAATGAAAGCTTTACTTGACTAGCGATTATGTTCTACATTTCATTGCGCATTGGGAATTGGTTACTCTCTTTATTTTCTTGTATGTTACGACTTTCCATTTTTCTTCAAGGTGAACTAAAGTAATAAATAAGAATAAAATATAAAGACGAGCATTATTTATATATAAAATAGCTCTATTTATGTATGAGCAAACATTAATTCCTAAAGTTTTCTTAATAAGGTTCTTTCCCATGTGATGTAATAGCAGGGGTGCACAAAAGATATGTGATCAATGACATAGAAAAGCACTTGAATTTTATAGGGAGTGCTATATCTAGGCATGGAAAACAGTGTTAAAGATCCAATCAGGTTAAGTTTTATTGCTGCCAAAATTTCAGCATTGACATCATACAGTAGGTCTGGATTTGAATCTAGAATGTATTCTAAATGGAGCTGAGTAAACTTCACTGGGAGAGTACAGAGCATGCAGAGCTAAACTGGATTTTTTAATACAACAAACGAATAGGTAGGTAAGTGGGATAATTTAATATGCATCTATTTGTATTTGTATTTATTAATTCTTTATATAGCTGATATATTACACAACGCTTTATAGAGATTCACCATTCACTTCAGTCCCTGCCCCATGGAGCTTACAATTTAGTTTCCCTATTCAGTTACACACATAGACAAATACAGATATATGTCTTTGGATTGTGGAAGGAAACCCACAAAGGTATGGGGAGAACTTACAAACTCGATGCAGAGCAAGGCATCAGTGTTAACCACTGAGCCATGTAGTGATAGCATTAGTTCTTCTCTAACTCTTCTTTTGTGAATGGTGATTGACTGTAGCGCAATTACTTTACAGAAAAGCATACCAACTCATATGATACGGCCAACATTTTATATTGCAACATTACAAAGCAATACAATATTTTTCTTACTTTTTCCATAACTTGTAAATAGAATTCCCAAAACATGTTGTAGCCTTTGAGCTGTCCTGAAGCTTCAGTATCACCAAACATTTATAAGATAAAAGCATATTTGCTGCTTCACATTAAATAAGTGATAGCAGAATACATCCTCAGTAGGCTGTATCATCAAAAGCCCCTCAATTTTTTGAAAAGATAACAGAGACGTATGTGGTTTGCACATCATTGTGTCTTTATTTTTCATTAACAAACACCAAATTGTACTCTGTAAAACTTTAAATAATGCATATTCATAAAGTGCCCCAGAAATTTCCAGTTCTAAAAGATGGATGAAACCATCAATGAGAAGAACGGCACAAAACAATAAAAGTATCAAGAATTTCACTTCCAAGATCTTATTTTTGCAAATGCTGCATATAAATAACTAGCCTGCCAATACTAGTACATGCCAGTTTTATCCCATTGACTTCATAAGTAGTGACAAAATAGGGAAACTAGATTGTAAGCTCCATGGGGCAGGGACTGAAGTGAATGATGAATCTCTGTAAAGCGCTGCGTAAAATAGTTGCGCTATATAAGAATGAATAAATAATAATAGTAATAGAAAGTAAACAATTCCATGTCATCACAAACAGATAATTCAATTGAATTTATAATATTTGTGGTATGATTCAGCAGTGGATTTCAAATTATTCTACATTCGCTTTGATTTTTATAAAATCACTTGATTTTTTACTGTTATTCTCTGCATTGTCCAGCTATACATTTTGTATAATCTATATATATATAGTATACAGTATATATACTGTATATATATATATCAATATTAGTTGTTAGTATTTTAAATTTTGTCCTGTTTTTTAAATTCCTTCTAGTTTCTTGTGTTCTTATTTTGCTGCTTCTTCTAAAAATCTGTTTAATCTGTTTAGTTAATGCCAACCCTATATCCACATATGCTGACCCTTTAAGTCAATTGAGGTGAATATAATCTGAGTAATAAATCACTATTATTCAGAGCAGTATCAATGCTCAGTTTTTTTTGCCTATTTTTTAAACTGCCTAATTTATAAGTGCAGTACCAGTATTAAAGCAGAACTGGAACTGAATTGAATAGAAGGGAACCATATTCTGAGCACCTGTTCCACCACCAGCAAATATGCATCATTGGCTGCTGTTTCTTACAATATTTGATCTAGATTATTTGAATCTCTATTTTTTTTTTTTTAATTTTCTTCCAGGCTGTAACTTTACTCTTTCTCTACTCCCATGATGAAAAACTCCATCCAAATATCCTTCTTTCTTTTTTCACTAATAAACAAATATACTCCACTTTCAGTATCATATTCACCTTCTTTCCCTCTACCTCCTACTTCTCTTGGCATCTGGTGGTATCTCTCCTAACCCAGGTTTCACTTTCTTTGTTAATTCTTGTAATGCTTCCAGTCCCCACCCGGTCATCACTCTTAGACCTTCACCACTAGTAGAACTTACATAACTTGAAAAACATTAACTTCCATCCAACAACACTATGACTTGTGAATTTTGGAACTCTTGCTTAGTTCAAAGTAAACTGACTGCTATATATGACCTTCATAATCGCAAATGATTTTACTTTACAAGAACCTTTTCATAGTTCCACTTTTTCTGTGTTCTGTTATTGTTGACATGCATGCCTCCAACCAGAAAGTAAACAAGGGGGTATGTAGTTGGTGTCATGCTTTCTGAGTGTTGTTCCTTTCAGTCCATTAAACCTATACTTCCCTATTCCTGTAACTCTTTTAAAACTCACTCTGTTCCTATTTCTGTCAAATGACATCCGCAAGGTCCTCTAAGGCAGAGGTCCCCAACCGCCGGGCCGCGGACCAGGACCGGGCCGTTGGTGTT
>WMED01004790.1:0-20256 GCA_019650415.1 Pipa parva
TTTCATGATTGCACTATTTCAAATTATTCTAATTCGTTGACCAGCACTTGTATATCCATAACTTAGAATTTTTTTTAATATCTCATGATGTTATTGTACCGTTTCCATCTGTATACATAAGTGCTGTTTTATTCTATTTTTCCCAGTATGTTTGCTAAAAAAGCTGGTGCACCATATGTGTATGCCTGTGAGCTGTCCAAGACAATGTATGAGCTTGCTTGTGAAGTAGTGGGAGCCAATCAAATGGATGGGCTTATCAAACTTCTGCACATGAAATCCTATGATATTGAAATTCCAGAACACATCCCTGAAAGGTATTTGGACATTTAAAAAAAAAAAAAGATCTTTTATTTATTTTTTTTGTGCTCACAGTGGTCATCATTTAATTTTAGTAGGAGATGGACCAGTAATTATTAAAAAAACTTTTTTTTTTCAAAAAATAATAATTGTATTTGTTTGCTACTTATACTAAAGTATAGTATAACATAAAAGTAGTATACTACTACATTTTCTTCGTTATTGGCTCTTCTAGAAACACAGAATCTGCATACGTACTGTACAATTAACATGTCAAAAATGATTTTATTAGATTAATAATGGACATTCATCTCTTATGTGGCTGAGAATTTAGATATGTTAGTATGGCCCTTGGCAACTGCATACTCAAGGTCTAGGACCAGTTCTTAATAATGACAGAAAATTTTGGTCTGTCTTGGACCAGTTCTCAATATTGTTTGTAGTGCAAAACCAAATAGCCTGTGTGAATTATTCAACAGGAAACAATGGAAGCTATTTGTACAGCTCAGCTACAAAACAGCTAGTGTGGCTGTGGCCTTGGCCTTATTTATAAAAAATAATCTACTTTTACATTCTAGTCAACAAATGGATTAGATTTGCTATTGTTACATTGTTTTAAAGTCCAGTACATGCCATTTATGATGTAGAATTACACTTCACAGCTGGCTAGTCATTGCAGTCTGTAACTGTGAAAAATATCTTGCATTCACATTTGCTTTAATTTATTACAAAACAGGGTTTCATTGGTGGTGACAGAAACAGTCGATGCTGGTTTATTTGGTGAAGGTATTGTAGAGACACTTATACATGCATGGAAAAATCTTCTTTTACCACCAAAGGTTAGCAGTATGATGCTTATTTTAATGGCAAATTATCTAATGTTTGTAATTATGTATGATTTTTATTTTACGTTATGTCTCTAAAGACCACAGATGACAGTGTTGAAGCTTATGGAAAAGTAATACCATCAGGAGCTATTGTATATGGCATGGCAGTGGAGTGCCCAGAAATCCGCCGACACCACAAGTAAGAAAAATGTGTGCTTAATCAACACAAGACTTTCCATCTTGCTGCTTCTCATCAAATTATTTGCTTCATTTAAAGGGGCGCTATAGTGCCGATATAACTGCACACGTACATATAAAACTCCTTTATACTAAGCCAATTGCTGACACAAATAGTTAAAGAAAAATGTTTATGGAGGAAATAATACTTGGGCGGGGTGTCCCTCTTGTTGGTCCGTTTGATGTTACATTTATTTATACTTCCAGGAAATAAGACTTGCCATTTGTTTCACTGTTTAGTTCTAAAGAGAGCTGACATTTTCCTCCCCCAGCTCCCCCTCCTCTTTCTGTTCTGCAAGTCAGGCAAAATGAGAAGAAAAAGCTGCCTGGCTGCTATTGGTTAAGCTGTGTGCTGATCTTCTAGTCTCATTAATTAAGCTTGAAACACAGGGGGTTACAGAGGAAAAGCTCACTTGTGCACATGTGCTAAGTAGTAAGTAGGGCAAAAATGTCTGGGGGAGGGTACCTTTTCATGGAAAACTGGCCAGTACACATCACACGCACACTTCCTGGTGTGGGAGTTTATCAGTGCTGCCTACTCAATCATTCTGCATCACATGAAACAACTACTGGGGAGAAACACTTCTCACTAAGGTTTAGTACTGCATATGTAAAGATGTAATCTGACTATAGTTCCCATTTTAAAGAAGAACTAATGTACCCTAACAATAACTGATAAGCTGTAAGTACAGGGTGGTATGGCAGTTATTCAAATACAACATTTGCACAAATTGTATCTTCTAAGTTAAATTCAAACATTTTATTGTTATCTGTCCTTGTCTTTACTGAAATTAGCCATGCTGTTAAACTAACCTCTCCAGGTCCCATTGCTGTCTATGGTGCACTAAAAGACTAATTTTTTTTCCAGCTAAATATCTTATTTTATAGACAAAATTTAGCTTTTGGAAGCACAGATTTGAATACACAGTAATGATAAATGCATTGGATGCATTTTCATGTTTTAGTGTTACTGTCCTGTTTAGTCCTGTTGTATTCTTTAGAACTTTAGATAAAACATATTCACAGAAAACTCAGTTTAAAAAAAGGTGTCTGCGCCCAACAGAGAGAGAACACAATCCAATAAAAATCATCAATTCATTTTCCAGTTTTTTTATTTATTATATTTAATATTTTTATTTAGTTTTGTGTCAGTTGACCTATTCAGCCAAGTGCAGCTGTGTACATTAATTAGTGTAAAGTTACCCTTAGTTCCCTTGCATGATGTGACTGTCACTCGAGTCACACGAAAGTTCTGTGCTGTGAAAAAATGACCAATGGAGTTGAGGAATTGCTGCATTCTCCAGCATGGTGATTAGATGCATATACCATAATAATATAATTACATGTATATACCATAATAACATAATTTAAATGCATTTAAAGCCACGGAGGGCATTTATAGTGTGTTGCTAATGTTTCTGCTGAGTGTGTATCTGCATTTATATGTATGTGACAGTTACCATTCTACGGGGAGCATGACTCAGCTACTGGGTCTATGGAGAATGACTCAACAGACACAGAAAATAATAGAGGAACCTTAGTTTATATGTATTAATAAAGTATAAAGATCAGTTAGCCTTTAAATTAAAATACACCATATTTATAACATTTATAATAAGGTTTATTTTCCTATTTATTTCCTCTTGTGCAGACAGCAAAGTGTAATCATGACTTTCTGTTCTTTTCACAACTATATATTTAATCTGCACAACAATTTTAAATAGAAATTGTCATACTTTGTGTATATTTTATGTTGGGCTTTTTGTGGCACTTCATGAATATGCACAATTAAAATGGTTGCATCCAGCAAAGAGAAAAACACAAAGTAATAACAATCTGGAATTTAACTTCAAATATAAGTACTGTTCACATAACTCCCTTTCCAATCCAACCTGGTATTACTTGTCCTATAAGCACAGGAGCCAACCATCATTTCTTCATTTAGCAAGCTATAAAACCTTTTAGGATAATGAAGTTTAGAAAATGACTGGCTAGGTTATAAGCCACAAAATAGTGTTTGGAAATGTTGGGAATCTCAGCATTCTTTCAGCATTGTTTGATGGTAAACTGCTAATGTCTGTAATATGTTCCCTGCTACAGTTCAGCAAGCAATAGAGAATTTCCAAAGATGGCAGTTTGCTCGAAGCTAAACTTCTACACAAGCTTTTATTACTGGATGCATTTTCATTAGTTTTACTTTTCCTCCTAGTGTGTGTGTGACTGAGGCCGGTGGTGTTAAATTGGGGCAAGCAGTTAAGTTCTGCAGTCCTGTACAAAGCAGTCAAGGATCTGGCAGTAGCACTGAGCCTTACACCACTGAAAAAATGAGCAGAGTCCCAGGAGGTTATAAAGCTTTGAGTCAGCCGTTCCAAGTTATGGCTGTAGATTTCAACAGTCTGCAGGTAACTACAACTTGTTCTTTCTGGCAAACATGTACCATACAACTGTTTTATAGGGAATAATGTTTTTTACCAGGCATGTTTTCTGTTAAGTCACATTGTTCAGTTCAATGTTTAGAAATAACATTGGTGTAAAACCAAGAAAAAACAAAAAATAAAGTCCAGGTGGTAGTAAAAAGTGTATCAAACCTGATAAATATGCTCTCAACTTTAACCTCTTTTCCATTTTATAACTGTCCTTTTGTCATACAATCCCTTTATTGATCTCACACTTTATTCTTACTCAGTAAGTAAGCTGTAAGTGTGCAGCTCCTGAGATAACTCCTCTGAGTGTCTGTATTGAACTAGTACTCACACTAAGAAATTTTGTCAGACCGCATCAACTCAACTGAAGAGGCATGTATGAAGAATCCAGATAAGGCGTTTAATGAACCTGAAATTCTTGTAAATATGCAACAATAGTAGCTGAAAAGATTATAGTTTACCAAACCTTATGAGCATGTAATGGTTCTAAAATGGCAGATACGCACACAATGCTAACAGAGAACAGTTAATAACAACATCAGCACCTGGCTACAGGAAATCAGGAGGGACAATTCCAGTAGAGGCAAATTTGCGATAGAAGCAGAACAATAGCATAGCAGAATATGAAACACACATGGGGGACATGACACAATTTTTATTCTGCCCTGTTCTTTCACATCCTTTTAAATAATGTATGTTTTCCAACTCCTATGCTAAACCTGACAGTTAAGTGTGTGCATTCTTCATCATTTTTAGGACTTGGAACATATTGCTGCAGGAGCAAGTTGCAGGATGTCTGTACCTGTCTACCAACAAGGGCAATTCGACTGCTTTATAACTTGGTTTGTCCTTCATCTGGATAATGAACACCACTTATCCACTGGACCCAGTGAGGAAACGTGCTGGGAACAGGCAATCTTTCCTGTACAGAGACTCCCTGGTAAGTAGCTACCTACAATTGGTGTATATGCTGAATGTGAGAATGCAGCAAAATCATTTTGAAGTGTTTATGGGGTTTGTATTTTAAGGCACTAAGGAATTTATTAAACTCGAAAAGGCCGATTTCAGCCTTTTTTATATATATATATTTTTTTTATTAAAGTTTTCATTGATTTTATCAATGATATATATGTATTCATCTATTTTACAACATCTTTCTTTCCTTTTAACATTTTTCTTTATCTGTAACATAACTTTATAACAATATTAAACAACATTTTAACAAAAATTGTCGGTCTCAGTGTCTTTTTTAAAGATTTATTTCTTTTCGTCAGTGCTGGGTCAGGGTATTGTGAATTATTCCCTTAAATGATAACCATCTTTTCCAGTTTTTTATTTATTGTTTTATATTGATTTTGATTACAAGCATTCATTCCTTCATATTCAGCATTCAGTTCAATTGTTTTAAGGATTTCAGAATATGATGGTGTTTTGGGTGACTTCCAGCATTTTGCTGTCCATAGTTTGGTAACTAATATTAAGTGTGTGGCTAGAATTCTTGCTGGTTTTTGGTGTTTTTGGATGGTAGATATGTATTAGTGCTGTTTCAGGTCTGATTGGCATTGGTTTCCCTGTGATTCAATGAATCAGTTGAAATATTTTTTTACCATAGATTGCGTATTTTTGAGCACATCCAAAAGCTGTGTACTGTGTCACCTTCTCTGTTGCAGTTTCACCAACAAAGTTTTGGTGTGGAGGGAAAGATTAGGTGTAGTCTGGTGGGGACCCAATACCATCTCATTAATAGTTTGAAATGCTGTTCCCAGTGATTATTACTCTTGATATACCTTTTAGCGACATAAATGATTGGTACCATTGTCTTTCTGTAAATGTATTGGATAGATCTCTCTCTCTTTGGGTATTTATCCCGGAGAGTCATTATAATCGGAGCATGGTCTGACCACTGAATTTGGCCAATATTAATATTTTTCACTTTTTGTATCATTTGTCTATCTAAGAGGATATGATCTATTCTAGAGTAGCTGTTGTGTGGGGTTGAATAAAATGTATATTCTCTAGCTGTTGGTTCTTTACATCTCCATGCATCATAGAGGTTGTTCTGCTGTAGTGTCTTTATGAATGTTTTACTCTGCCTTATTGTGTCTGGAGTGTTTGAAATTTTCCGGGTGAGGTGTCTATTTCTGGATCTGTTGCCATATTGAGGTCTCCAATAATCATTAAGTTGCCTTGTTTGTTTTTGCTGATTATGTTACATATTGTTTTGAAGAATTTTGTTGATTTCAGTCTTTTTTTGAGACTATCCCCTATAGATCTCAGCTATTTGATTTGGTAAAATCAATTTCAATGGAAAGGTAGCCATACTTTACAATAGTGGTACCTTTCCATCGAAAAACTAGATTGAAAAATTTCTATTGGTAAAAATCGATCGAAAAATATTGATTGATGTATTTTTTTTTTTTTTTTTTTGCTGATCAAACAGCCGAGATCTACAGGGGATAATTTTGACCTTTTTTGAGTTTGATAAATTTTGCCCTAAGTGTAATTATGCTGTAACATAGACAATGCATACCAACATTTCATTCATTATTTATTCTTCTTTTATGCTTCTCTTTCTGCAGATGAAATTCACTTTGTCAACTCAGGGGATACAATATTAGTGGATGTTTCGTGCCCTGACTGTTATTTAAGATTAGATCTTTACACTATTGTTACTAGTGAATCTTGTGACCAGGCAGTGAGCATAGTCAGGGAGAAGGAGGCTGATATCTGTGATGCTCTGGCCAGTCTGTGCACTTCCTCCAGTAAGGAGGTGACACAGGTCTGCATCCTTGACCCTGGTGAAACTTCCTTACTCAACAACACTGTATACCATGAGAGCTTTAAGACTGCTATCAGTAAAGTAATTTGCTCTTTGGAGCCAAAAGAGAACAGTTCAGTTACAAATAGTAGGAGTTCCCAATCGATAGATGATGTTGTATCTGAAGACTGTCTGTATGTGTTAGATGTGTCTGAGGGGTTCTCCATCCTGCCTCTTATTGCTGCAAAACTTGGAAATGTAAAATCATACAGCTCAGTTGAAAAGGAGCAACACCGGGTAGCCCTGGAGAAACTGGCCGTGATTAATGGCCTTCATAAAGAGTCCCTGGAATTTTGGTTAAGCCAGCTGGAAGTAGATTCTGATGTATTACAGAAGCCAAAGACTGACAAGCTGTGGAGCATCATCATTCTTGATGTCATTGAGACATGTGGTTTGATTCGTCAAGAAATAATGGAGAAAGCTGCAATTGCTAGGTAACTTCTCTGTAAATGAGATTTATTTTTTCAATAATATGAAGGTTACTAGGTTATGCCAGTTTATAGGTTTAGAAGTACCATAAAAACTTTCCAACCGGTTCTTAATGGAAAGCAGTTAATAAATCAATGTACCCTTGATTAAAGATATGGATAAGTTGTACAGTTACAGAGAATATACAATTACAATGTAATACAATTACAATCTACACATGAAATACTATTTAGTTTACAGATCTGACTTTGTGAGATAGAAGCAGCAAGGTTTCCTTCCTTGTGGGGATGTTCCTTTTCCAGAACTCTGTCCCTAACATCAGACAGACCCACAACAGTTCCTACCTAGTCAGTCTTTTGAACAATGACATAACTAAATACCAGCAGCGCCGCCATCTCCCTACTGGGATCCGTGAAGTGCAAAAGGCAGGCCCTTTCTGTTCTTGCATAAGAACAGGGAGCCTCATAAGTAACATCATTAACACAAATATGGAAATAAGTGCCAAAACAGGGTGTTTATCCCTGCCTACGTGTTTCTTCTGGACAAATAAAATAATGAAAATAGGATATAAATATTGGAGTTAATTGGAATATTCTGTGATAGGAATTCTTGCCTTGTATGAATTGTATGCCTGGTATGCTCTTTGAAAAATCTACTCTACTAAGAAGGCTGTGTGCACACTACTGATTTTGAAGAAATGTAGTTAGTGAGTTAATTAGTCCAGTCTTTTGGGGATTACAGTTAAAATCATTGATTTCAGGTAAAGGGGTCTCTTCACACTAGTGAATTTATTGTAACTTTCTTGGTTCACAGCCAGCAAGACCATCAATAGCATTGAGTTGTGTAGAATATGAATATATATGTGACTTTTCAGACAAATATATTTGTTTATTCGCTGTTGTAAAGGTAAAAACAAGATTAAGACAATCTAAAGGTCACTTCCTGCATATTTTCAGACAGGCCTCTGATTATAGAATAAATGCCTAATAATGGAATGAATGTCTATTAAATAGTTGTTAAAGGTGAGCACTTCTTTTTCTAGTGTGGATGGGTAAATAAAAGGCTCTTGCATGCAATTCCTTCCAATTAGAAGCAGTTACCATCTGGTCTAATTGCTGTATAGCAATTATATATTTTGTTTTTATTACATGACTATTATTTCAAATCTGTCATTTCTAATAGCACTCTTCTGGGTTTCCTCTGGGCACTCAGGTTTCCTCCCACAATCCAAAAATATACATCTGTGTGTGACTGAATAGTGAAACTAGATTGTAAGCTCCACAAGGCAGGGACTGAAGTGAATGATGAATGTCTGTAAAGCGCTGCGTAATATAGTAGCGCTATATAAAGATGAATAAAAATACAAAAATAAGTAAAATTTGACCTAACATTCCATGAGAATGCATAGCACAAACCACTACAAGAAAGTTGTGAAATCTGCAAACAAGCTTTAACTTAACAAGTTCAGGTTTGACTCCAGCATCTTGCTTGTTCTTGTATGAACCACATACAGTTCCCTCTGAAGTGAACGCAAGCTCTTTGCACCAAATGTTCAAGTAAAACCTCTCCTCTATGTATATTATTTAACACTCCAGTTGTGGTGTATTGGGAAAAAGTCATGACTAAATTGTAAAAAGAGGATATATATTGCAATTGACAACCCCTTTAATAAACTGAACTGAAATTCCAGGTGGAATTCAAAATTAAATATACTTATAGGCAAATTAATATAACTTTTTGGGGGTAGGGGATGTAAGAGGCTGTATTTACAGTTTGAAAGTACTGTAGTGATGCTTTATTTAGATCTAGAAACTAATAATGATTGGTTAAATTTTATTTTTCAGGTGTCTACTTCAGTCTGGAGGCAAGATATTACCACAGTCAGTGGTAATGCAAGGAATGCTGGTAGAATCAAAGACATTATTGCAGGAAAGCTCAGTCCAAGGTGTAGAACCTACACTTGGTTTCGTTATAGCACCATCTATTAATCAATTCAAGGTACTACTTTAGGATCATTTATTAAAATGTGACCTACAGTGTATAATACTATAAAAACGGAATGATTGGACAGCACAAGTTCTAAAAGGCACCTATAAACAAAATTGTGCTTTAGTAAAATGTTCTTTAGAAAAGAGAATAATAATTATAAATGGACTATGGAATAAATAAGCTTTCGGAGGGGTAATTCTGCCTCCTCCTTCTGGTGGTATTGCTTTGAATTAACCCTCGGAAAGTTTGTTTATTTAAAAAGACTGTTAGTCAAATAAAAAAGGTATCACCAAATACTACAATACTCAATACTCCTGAATGCATCCCAGGTGAGTCACTGACTGATATTTTCTGTGCATAAATATTACTTTTTCTTTATAACTCAGAAAGGCAGTTTTATGAAAATAAAACAAACATGTCTACCAATTGGTCATTGAGAAATGTAAAAAGATACAGGACTCTCCACCAGTTACTTAATGGCATTTAGCCCATTTCTTAGCTGGGTGCAAGCAAAATGCTACATTTTGAAAGGCTTTCACCCTACTTAGTATACGTTTTCCAGAAAACAAAGAGAAATGTTTTGCTGCTACTTACATTTTTTTCCTATTGCTTTCTTTAGGTTCCTGTTCATATGTTTTTGAACCTCTCTACCCTTCCCTGTATCCCCTTAAGTGAAACAGTGGAACTTCTAAGGCTAGATCTCATGAATCCTTTGTCAAACAATTTAAACAGCTGTATAACAGAGTTTAAGGTAAGTTTGGTATTAGCAGGGATAACTTGTTGTTTTTTTATCAGATCCAAGTAAAAATATTGTATAGGTGTTTTTGAAATTATATGAAACTGTGGCTTCACTTTCCTGGGTCTTGGTATACTGGAATGATGGCCAGAGGGCTTCCTGCAATATCCATTCAGAGGTGGAGACATGATAACCAGAAGAAAAGTGTTCTTGGCACTGCATAGGATTACACCAGCTGTAAATTTGGTAAAATTAGCATTTTTTTCCTCTCTGCAGGTGCACATCTGTAGATCTGGACTGGTAACGGCTATTCCATTCTGGTACCACATACAACTGGATGAGGACATTACCCTAGATACATCCAATGAGACATCCCATTGGAAACAGGCAGCTTTTATTTTGGATACCCCCATGCATGTGCTTCAGGACGAAGAACTTTTTCTTGGAATTCAGTTCCAAAATGGGAACATCAATATGAATTTAAAGAGACCTTAAAATATATGTTGGCACTATCTTACAAAACTTTGGCATAAATCACAGTTGTATTTACAGGAAACTGTTTTGTGTGTATATGTATGTATGTATATACAATACATATATATTGTTACTTTTAGAAATTTTTGCTGCCTGTGGCACTTTTTAAAAAAATAAAGTAAAAGCATATAGAGAGCTCTGATAAAATTCCAGCTTGTGTAAAGTCTCACACTTTTCTTTTTTGGAGACTAATAAAATATACCGTTCTCATGTGCTGCAGTGATTTCAGCTCCAGTACCATGTATTTTTCACAGGGAGGAAGATACAGCTAGGGTTTTTCTCTGTTGAATTCAAACACACACTTGGGGAAAAGTTTTTCTACCATTAAAATAGTGGTGTTTTATTGATATTACTGGTTTTGCCTACTTATAAAGCTGCTCAAACTTTTTCAACTAAAAATGTTCACCTGCTTTAGACTGTTGAAAATTCATTATTCCCTATGGAGAGTTTGGCCCTGCCACTTAACCACAGTTGGATTAATTTTCCTATAAAGAAAAGAATGTCTATATTGACTGAAATGGTATGGCAACTGTCTAATATAGTGATATTGCCAAATTTCTTTTTGACCCGAATTAAATCTGTTGAATGGAAAATTCCAGTGCATTGAGACATAATCTTGAAAAGTGCTGGTACTTGTTGAAACAAATCAAAAAGGATAAAATGGCTCTCCATAGTCTGCATGCTACAGGGCTGATTATGAACATGTTTAGATACAAGCACACTTCATGAAGATGTACCTTGCTGTGATATCCACGTACAAAAGATGGAACAGTAAGGTTAGGTTCACTAGCGTATTATGTGCAGCGCATAATACGCTAGTGTGAAAATAAAAGTCTCAATGCAAGCCGATATTACTTACCTAGTTCTGGACACGCTAGCGTATAATGCGCATACGTTGCATCCGGAACGCTGTGTGTCACATTTTGGCCAACGTATTGTATGCTGCAACCACATAGGAAGTAATGTGAATGCCAAGGGGGGACATTTACACTGTCGCTGGTAAGTTCAAAGGAAAAAATACAGTGTGAACCTAGCCTAAACTGCAAACATTTGTATTGGGGTTTATTCCAAGTACTCAATGTTAAGCTATAATAAATGGGGTTTTAGCTCAATAAAAAATTTCCAGTGTCCTGTTCTGATTCAATGACATGCATGAAATGACTTATACCTTGTTTAAGGAATAAGATAGTAAATCTGAGAGTGTCAGACCACCCCTTTCAATAGACACACACAAATTCACATGCTGCATTTTTTATTAGTAACCTATTTCTTTCACACCATTTGTTTGCACATAGCCAATAAAATGTACAGTGTTAAATCTAGAATTCAAAATAAAACAGCCATGAAAATATTTTATAGTTTTTAAGGGAATTATAAGGATGGAAACTACATAAAATTATTGGTTTGGCTAATTTGACTTGATCAGCTATTGCAAGAGAGAAGGTAGTGCAAAACCAATAGAACAGCATTCATTTGTATACAAATTACACATTTATTTTATGTAACCAATTAAACTTATTAAAGGAACATTTCAATAAGATTATTTTGCACTGTACTATTGTTAATTTAACAGTTTTGTCACTAATAGGCAGGTCCTCCCACATCAGGTAATCAGGCACTGCATATACTGTATATTGATTCAAGTTGAAGGCTATGGCTTATTAGGAACCAGCACCTCTAAATTGTTAGAACCTATGTAAAGAAGTAGCAGGAATTGTGATTTTTTTTAAGATAAGATTTATTTTTTACAATTTAAGCAACATTAAAGCACATTTTACAATGTTTCCTTAAGAACATTTTATGACATCAAAGTACAACATACTCTGTGTGGTGTAGCTTGTAAGGCAAATTGTGTTAATGCAGATACTGCAAAAAGCACTTGTGCAAAATGCTCACTTCTAATTGGCAGCATCAACTTTCTACATAACCCTTCATACTGACGCAATACTATCCTTTTCCCATAAACCTTGATTAGTCATGCTGTTTGTTTTTGCGTATTACTGTGCATGTGAAAAATCAAAGGGAAATAAAGCTATTTACAATTACTGGGAGAGTTTCTTGTTTAGCTAAGATGGTCCCAGAAACCAGCTGAACAATGAATATGTATTTAGTTTAGACACTAAGACAAGGAGGGCTGCACTGGGCACCGTTCATATCTCAGTGGCCCTGAGCAAGGGAGGTTGATCATTTTCTTCAAAGAGTTCACAATGCAGTAAAACTATTTACAGGATTCTACACCAGGCCAGAACAATATCCAAATGTGAATTCATTGATCCTTTGGTGCCATACACATTGAGCACAACTGGATGAACAAATTTTGTTTACCTTAAGGGCGAGTTCACACAAGTGCATTTAGGTGCTGCACTTTAAGAAAAGCGCATCCTGAAAATGCAGTGGAAAATTCAGTGCTGCGTATTTTCAGGACACTTTTCTATTGTATTTACCTGACGCATTGTGAACACTCAGCATTTGCTACTCCTCATATCTGGTTACATTCGTCACGTCGCATCTGTATGTTCGTCAAATATGCATGCAGCAAGAAGAGTTAGCGTGCGCTTGCGTTCAAAGCTGGTGTGGCTAGAGCAGGTGAGTAACATAGGGATTTGTGGCACTATTTTTTTTTTTTTTAATGCACAGCGTATATATTCCAGTGTGAACCCAGCCTCATAGCTAAAGTGATTTTGTTGTATTAAAGACTTGAGTAGATGCATTAAGCAACTAGTGAGGTACTGGTTACTTAATGCATCTGCTCAAGTCTTTAATAGAAGCTAGTTACACTTGGACAGTTTTTACATTTTTTCTTTGATCCTATGACCATCTGCATCTGTGTGCAGTAAATAGCAGATAACAATACACTAGCATTTAGCTATAATTCAGCTGTTTGGTATCTTAATCAAATCTTCCTTGTTTTTTTACTGGCTCAATATGGTCACATATACAGCTATTTGGGAAGCCAACGCGAGTAATGGATTCTGTCCACATCTGTCTGGACTTGGCATCTTAGCGTGCACAGTGAAACTGCATCCAGGCCCCATACACATGTCAACATGTCACTTTACAATCTTATCCTTCTGACTTTAAGGATCAGTAAGAAAAAAAAAATGTCCCTTTTTGGATTAGTATGTCAGTTATTCAAATACATCAGTTGATAAAATGTTATGAAGTTGAATTCCTAGATTTCATTGACATCTGTTTTTTTACCTTTATTGATAGCAGCCATGTTGTTAAACATACTTCACCCAGTGTCATTGTTTTCTATGGTGCTTTTTAGATATCATATTTTTCGCTCCATAAGACGCACCTAGAATTTTAAGGAGGGAAATAACAAAAAAAAATTCTGAACCAAATGGTGTGCTAAAATATTTAAAGGGGAGATAATGGTAGAATGAAATTAATATATTATAAAATATACCTGGCACTAGTTGGGAAGTCCTAACTGTCATAGGTATTGGAGCAGTTGCTCCATTCCCCACAATTTCTAGTTAATTTCAGGATACAAGATAATCCCGGAAAAAACAAAGCCCTCCAGTTACATCCTACCACTATTAAGAAGATGTGTTCAGGCTTTCCATACCAATGGACCAAGCACTCTATTAAATATTTAGGTTTAAACCTACCTAGCAATATGACAATTCTGTCAACTAAACATCCACTAATAATCAATAAGATCAATTGGAAATTACTCTCCTGGAACATGCTCCCATTATTTTTGCATGGTAGAGCACACCTCATTAAGATGATGACCTTTCCTCCTCTTCTTTACCCACTGCAAATGTTCCCAAATTTTATTAAAAGAAGCAGATAACAGTTTCCTCAGAAAGATCATTCATCAATTTTTGAGGAAAAATAAAAAGCCACACATAGCGTAGCATAAACTTACTCAACCCAAAAGTGCAGGAGGCCATAGAATGGATCAGTAAGAGTGAGAGACACATCAACACTACTCTCGAACAATACATGACTCACAATATAATTGCCTCTGGAAATGCCCAGACATTCAACTGTTATAGAAAGAAATCAAAAACTATTGCCAAAGCGCATTGTCCCTTCAAATAGAACTCACACCAGAATTGGCGGCCATCTTCAGATTATTTCATACTCCTCAAAATAAAAAATTAAAATACTATGAGCGGCATCTCCTTATTAAAAAATAGCAGCAGCCACAAAGAAAGCTATCCTGTCTCAATGGATTCAGACATCACCTCCCCCACAGATAAAATATTTACTTGCATCAAATTAATATTCAAGGTAGACTGGCTAAATTCACTCAAAACCAAAGAAGACTCATTCAGTTCTTTCTTTATTGTCTGGAAACCACGTATCAACAACCTACCTGAAACTATTAAAACCCAAATGAGAACACAGTTTCAATACACGGTTGGTATAATACACAAATGCTACATAGTGTCAATCCTATTGATTAAATGACTGTGTTGGTCAGTTTTTTTGGCCCTGATGGTGGAGGAGCCTATAACCTGCAATCATCGGATACATTTTGAGTTAGTCCATGGTAATTCAATACCTACTGTACTATTTCTTGTACCATAAGACATGAACGATTTACCTTGTCTATAACCTGCAACCAGCTAACACATGTTGAGCTAGACCATGATAATTCAACACTTTCCGTATTATCTCGTGTTTGAATAACTTATTTTGTCTTTATTCTATCTCAATTACTGCTGTCAACCTACCAAAAATGTTTCAACTACTGATAACCATTATGAGTTGTCAAATTGTTACATTTCTTTGTATAACTTAGACAAAACTACCTCATTGTTCAAAAGCATAGTACCGATCTCAACACAATTTTGTTGCAATAAAGAATTTATTAAAAAAAACAACAAAATCTAAGGATGCTTCTCGGTAGAAAAATGGAAAACAATGTACTCTGCTCCAGGCTCTAAAAAAAGGTGGGCATTTGAATAATACAATAATCTCTAATGCCCTAGCTGACAGAAAATAATACAATTTGCTGTAAATATGCAAGTTATCCATTTTCCTGTTGGAAACTAACATGCAATAACTTTTTAATGTTTTCTTTTCACCATGCTCAACACTTCTGACATAAAAACATTTTCAAATTAAAGATTAAACATTTGGCCTGTACTGATTACTGGGGAAACATGCCCTGTTAAGGCCAAGAACAGAGTTGCTTTGTTTTAACCTACCATGGAAAATGGCACAATATATTTATGACTATTACAGGCCCAGAAGGTTCATTAATCATTGAACAGTAATTAGGTGAATATGAAAACTACATTTCTTTCATCTTACATTTTTAGCGCTGCTTGTAGTAACACTGTAAATTTCAAAGTCATGAAGAAAATCCATAATATTACCTACATTAAGACCAAAGTTACAGAAGGCAACTTGTAGCAGAAGAAAAACAGGTTTCAGTGTCTCCTAGGGTGAGAATTTATAATTGCAGCAGGTATATAACGCCCTATAGGAAACCATAAAACCTGTTTTTAGCAGCTAGGAACTTCCACTGCAAATCTTCCTATGTTACATAGCCCTAAAGGATCACCTATGCAAGCACTATTGGGCATATTTATTAAGAGGTGGAATTTTGCAAGTTTCTCCGGAGGTAAAATTGAAATTTTCCAATCTTTTCCACCACAGTATATATTTAAGTTTTCACACTTTCAACCATGTCATTACATTATTTAGCTTTATTACAGCTTGATATATTTGCCACTATAGATCAGGTAAGATTACAGTTAATTAATTCTGAGTTGATCATATGATCAGTATTTTGTGGGTTTGCTTATTTTTTTTAGGGGTTGATTTTGAAGGTGGGGGTGTGAATCAAGTCATTAAACACTAATATAATTTTACTTTCAGTTATTATGATCTGTACATAACACAATTATCACAGATAAAAAAAAAAACCCACTTCGGAATGTTAAAACAATATTTTATGCTTGGAGGTGAATTAAGCCAAAACAAAAAGATCTTTTTGAAGATTAATACACAGCATTATAAAAAAATTATTTTCGCTTTACTACTATTATAGACAATCCTCTTGGTTTCCCTCTCTCATATATATATATATATATATATATATATATATATATAATTATAATTATAATTGCTGGGCAACTATTCATCAGGTAGTTCAGCAAGGAAAACAGACATGTTAGAAGAAGTGGCAAATTCAGTACAGCTTGCTTCTCATGCACTCTCTATATAGATCTCTTAATATCTATTTATAGAAATGGATAAAACAATCCTTTTCCAGGACTTAACTTCCATACATTGCCACGATAGTCCCTGAAGTAAGTAGAGAAGCACTGCAGCATACTTTAACATCGTAAGGTTGTTTTAAAGACAGACAAAATTAAAGTGAACATGCCAAATTTTTAGGATTTATACTTTCATCCCTACTTCATTTACACTACAATACCCACACTTCCATCAGGTGTATAAGAATAGCTAATAAAGAGCCTGCTATTCAACACCACTGATTTACAGTAATTAATAGGGGTCTAGAAGCATCTGTGTATATGCTGAACACTATGGTAACTGCCAGTTTGTATACAAAGATAGATCTGACAGAAAACTAGCAATTGTAGGTCAACAAAACATTTGGCAATGCATTCCTTACCAGAGAATCTGTCACTTACAGTGGGCACATAACTATGTTATAATACACAAACATAAAAAATTGAAGGTGCTGCAGAGGTTAAGAATCCAAATGTTTGTCAATGTCATCTGAAACCTCCTTGTAGTCCGGTACTTGTAACTCTTGCTCAGGAGAGTCTGTACTATAGAGTTCCTCTGGAATAATTGCAGATGTAGGTGTAGTTTGGGGAGTAATTGTCTGACCAAACCCTTGATAGTGTCCTGAAGGCGATGGTGGTATAGAGGACACTGCAGATGCAGGATCCTGGATAGATGATGAAGACAGCAAACTGGTGTGCTCATTTTGTTCCAGGTCATCATTAAAAAACATTTTCCTGGGTCTTCCCAATACAGTCCTTCCTGAAATTACCAAGGAAGGAATGGAAAAACTAACTGAACAAAGCAGGGCTGATTTTTGTAATGCACATAAAATGTAAATCAATGTCAAACCTCCTGTCCAGTCCATATACTGAAAAAAAAAAATATTTTTTCTACAAAACTGCTTAGACAGAAGCTCAAAAGGATTATTGACATAGCTCCTCCAATCAGATGTGATAAATCATGATCAGGGATCTAATTGGAGGAGCTATAATGTCAATCATCATTTAGCCCTGCCCAACCCGACTCAGAAAGGAAAGTCGGGCTGACAGGGAAGATGACAGAGAGAAACGCTGTATAAAAGGTACATTTTTAAAAAAATACATATATATTTACCAAAACATTTATTTCCTTAGAAGAACCTAAATTAGTTTTAGAGTTTTGAGGTGACAGGTGCACTTTAAGGATCTGCACCCCCCCTACACACACACACACACACACACACACACACACACACACACACACACACACACACACACACACCCCACTTCAGGTACTGGAAGACAATATTTAGACAGAAGGGAGCAAAGATGAACTGAACCAAAACACAAAATTGTTAAACTGTAACATGTGCATAAAAAAGACAGTGTACATAAAGGTGAAGTCTCTATTACTTACCAACATTTCGTACTTGTTCTGATATATCTGCTCTGATATCTGATATATCCCACATGGCAAGAAAGGAATCAAAGCAGGAGCCCTCCTCAGCTTCCTGAACATATGGCTTATATGTAAAGCTAAAATGATGAGCAATAGCAGCCAGGAACATTTCAACACAAATAATGAAGTCCTGAAATAAAAAGCACATGCATCAGAAGTCTTTTTTTTTTTTTTTTTTATCAAATGATACAGAAATTTGAGAAGTTCAAGTATTTAGTTTTTTTGTTATTATGAGACATTTTTTGTATAGCTTTATTGCCACTTTAATAGAATTCTACAGTCATGTGTACTAGGAAATATTTTCACCTGTAAATATCTGTCAAAAAGTCTATGGTGGCATTTATAAAAGGGAAAATCCACCTCTTCAACATCAACGCAAAATACAGCCAAAGCCAGAAATCCCTGCTCTTATTCTTGGTGACTGGGGTAGGTGAAGTGGAGCGGGGTTGGCGGGGGGTGGCACAAGGATAGAGGCCCTGCCCTGAGTACTGCAGTGATAGCAGCTGCACCGCTCAGTTTTATTTATATATGAATATATCAAATTTGGGGTAAAATTTATAAAAAATGTTTCAAAAAGGAGTTATTGCCTCTTTATAAATATGTATTTTTTAAATTAAACTACAACCAATAAAACAAAGACTTCATTGTGACATATGTACATGTGGGGTTCAGTTGTAAATAATGCATGGATGAAGGCAACAGATAATATAAGGAAGGGACAAAAACAACAGTCACGGAAACTAGTTGGTGCATTACAAAATGGTAGTTTTAACAACCCATATTTCATTTATCGTGTTAAAATCATATACAAGTAATCTGGCGAATCAGGACCTGATGTCATCGTGAGCAAAATAAGTAATAAAAGTAGTAACTATTTGTATATACCTGCAGTCCAGTAGCCACATCTTTAACCTTCTTCCACTCCCATGTATTTGAAATTATACCAACCTTTACCAAGATTGCTATTAATACAGCTTGCCTGTGGGACAAATAACCTAAATTTAATTATTTTATTCAAGAATTGAAAAAATTCAGATGGAGAAAATAAATGATAATTAGCATTATTCCTTTTTTCAGTCCCAACTGTAATTCAGGAATAGTGATTTTTGCATAAACATAGGTAAAGGCTATATACTTACTTGAATAACCAATCAGATGTTTGTCATAATTCATTTTAAAAGAGAACTATAGCTGTAAATTATTTGTAACTAATAGCAAAGGCTAGCAGTAGACCTACAGTACTGCTTCAGGTTCACTCCTCCCGATGCAGCTCTCTGTAAGTGATTTTTTTTAGACCTGCACATGTGCTTCAGTGGACGTTTTGCCAAAATTCTGAAGGGGACGAGTACTTTATGATGGTCTATGTCACTTACAGAGGGCTGCATTGGGGGGATTTTCGAGTTTTATAACAACATGTTAGCCATAGACATAGGCAGAGACAAGTCGAATATAGACAATACCTTTTATTGGCTAACTGAATAGATGGTAAATACAAGCTTTTGAGACTACACAGGACAGTACCATGCCTGAAGATGAGACCTATGTAATGTGGAAACCTTGCATTTACCACCTATTCAGATAAAAGGCATCACCTATATTCAACTCATCTCTGGTCCTTTAACAGCAATAAATAACTAAATGCTAGCTACTGATTGATGTGTGTTACTTGACCAATGGCCTGTATCCCACATTTTCTTAAATCACATCCATTTTGCTTTGCATAACTTAACTAATTTAATATATTTAATATATTAGAATATATAATTTGAGAAAAAAGTTACACAGATGATGTAAATGTACTTCTATAATTCATAATACATCGTAATCAATTATTGTGACACTGTCACAGGATCCTGACAGCTACTTTAAACTGCTAATATACATTTAATAGTCAGGTCCAGCTCAATTATATCAGTTTCTAGACACAGACATTTTTAGTATTACAAGCGTTATTTGAACTTATTCATGTGTACTATACAAACAAAAGCAGTGGTATTCTTCAGGTTCCAAATTTCGGGTTCTACAACAATCAGTCGTTTCTTGGGAATACATATGTAAGATTTTCTCAAACACCACTCAATAAGTTTGCCTTTATTTAATTTTTATGTTTTTTATATTTCAGGCCACCAACTTTTGCACTTCATTAAGCATGGCCAGATCATTGTTGAATCAAGAGCTTCTTAGCACATAAATCACCAAATAATAGTGAAATGGGGGGAGGCAGGTACGAGTGAGAGAAAGATATACACTCACCGGCCACTTTATTAGGTACACCTGTCCAACTGCTCGGTAACACTTAAT